>JAAEAF010006025.1:0-67598 GCA_011037195.1 Triatoma infestans | reverse complement strand
GCAACAAATATTAAAATGCTTTGTTGACTCCCCCATAGTTCAAGCGCGAAAGTCCAGATAGGTTTCAGAAGTAGCTGTATTACTCGGACGAAAAACTTGCAACCTGGCTTGTTCAATTTCTTCTAAGGTTGGTTTCCTTATAGCCCTTTTACCGGTAGCTCCAATTCTCTGTAACCGTTTGCAAGCATCGCTGGCATAATGGCTTACTTGAACATGTATCGGGGCCATTTACCAACATCCGGAAAGTCATAACTAGGATCTCGATGTCTGTTCATATAACCTTAAAAGATAGGCTTGAAATTTTGGTGAGGGTGGAATGAAGTACAAACAAATTGCCATTAGTTCCCAACCTCTTCTTAGGCTCTCTTTTCTAGGATTTTCTGTGGTCTGCCTACAAATCAGAATGTACAATTTATCTCTGAGCGCTGCTTTAGAATGCGCTAAATTAAAAACTTCCAGAAGTGCACTATCTAGTGAGGCACCCTGTTTGCCTTTACGATCTCCCATATATGTTTGAACCATTTTGAATACTTCGGTGGCGTCTTTTTTCAAATTTTTATCGGAAAGTATTGGTCGTTTAATTGGGTCCTTTAGACCAAGATAGCAATTCTCGAACATAGAATTTCTGCCTGAAGATACCTTTCTTGTGTGTGTTGAGATTATCTTAGAAAATGGTAACGTTTTTTAAATTCTTATCTTTTGAGTCTTGTGTGCTTATTCCACGTCAGTCAGTCGCTTGTCAATGTTGAGTCCTAGGTATCGTACTGTATCTATGCAAGGAAATACAGGCTGATAAAGGTATTTAGGTGGGCAGATAGTTCGACATTTTTAAAAGTTTACTTTTATTTTCAATTTCAAAAAAAAACAATGTTCAAAAGAGAATAAATGGTGATGCCCATATGCAGGCGGACTGTACGGGATCAACATATGGAGAAAGAATGGATATGTCATCAGTGTAAGTGAAAATTGAAGTGTGAGGATATGTAAGAATGTCACAAATGTAAATAATTAAAAATTTTGGCGCCCAAGAATACTACTCTGAGGAACTCCGACCTCCACAGGATAAAGTGAATCATATATTGTTCTCTGACGTACGAACACAGAAATACCTATTGGAGTGATAAGACATTATAATTAGACAGTAAGTATTAGGAAGAATTTGTTTGGAGATTTCACAGTAAATTTGATTGGAGACTCCAAACTTGATCAAATTTTTGTGCAATATCGAGAATACCCGATCAATCTGTTTGTGCTCTAAAGAAGAATCTGTGATATTTACTGACACGATGGCATTGGTGTATCTAGCATTTAAAATTGATTGTATATGCGCTTCTTTTAATATACACATAGCATAATATCTTCAAACTGCTGTGTAAAGTTTTTAAAATACACACGGCTTAATAAATCATTTACATGGCAGCCAATATGTTAATCAACTATTGTACCATTTATATTATTAATAATTAGAAGATTTTTTTGTGACAATAAAATTTTTATTTTAAATTATTTTCAGTTAAAAAATGTCCATATTTAAAATTTGACATATGACAATTCTTTTGCTTATAAGTAATAAGAGAAAAATACAAAACAGACAATATATACTTGGAACATGCAAAGATACATAGGGATAAAAATGTATAATAATTATTACATTATGTTTGACAATGTGTTAACAATAATAATAAAAGTAGACATAGCCAATTAAATAGTTCATTCGTAAAGGGAATGTAGAATTATGAAGAACAAGGAAAAGGAAAATGGATGTTGAATGCAGGTAACCATGGGAGGGTGGAAGTCTACAGAAGTTTGAATAAAGGAATGAAAATGAGCATGACGAGAGGGGGCAATATTTGTATAAGGTACACTGCCAAGAATAATAACCTATACGAACAATGGGAGGGATACACACACCTATTTTAATTAAATAAACAAACGAGATAGATACAAGTAAAATTTTGATATAATTTTCTATTGTAATAAAAGTATAAACAAATGAATATAATGTAATATATATATATATATATAAAAAAATCTCGTGTGAAACTATGACACGAACACTGTTTTTTGCACTAATTAATACAATTTAATTAATAAATATTGTTTAAAATTGTAACGTTTATGTTTAATTGGGCTTGGACATGTATGCAACGCCCTCTGTTAAAATCAACAAAGCTTGTGCAGTTTAAATTTAAATCTAACAGATAGAGACTCTAACAGAGAGAGAGAGAGAGAGAAAAAAGTCAATTATTTATTTATTTTTAAATATTACAAATAAAGGTGATAAGTTTGTATTTCTGTGCAGTGAGCATTCTAAGTTTAAAGGAAATAATTGAAAAGTTATTCGAGATAATTCCGAAAAAACCTTAAAAGTAAAAATGCTATTCTGTAAAGTCATACTTCCGGTTAATCAATTTTTTTCAACTTTGGAATTCTATCAATGCTTCAATATATTTTTTTTTTTTTTTTTAAATAATTTATCGCGTGTCACAACATCTATGATCATTGGCACCCGGAGCCTTCTCAGTGCACTGCCGGCCTCCGGACAGACACTGAGGGGGCTGCCTGTTCTGGCTATCTGTCTGTTCTCTCGTTACAGACAACACTGTCCATCACCGGACAAATCTAAGGGCAGCACAGCTACACTCGCACCTGGGATTTCCACGTGAGAGACCAGTATGCTAACCAGTTGGCATAGATATACAGGGTGTCCCAAAATATATGGATAACGACTTTTTCTCGGAAACTAAGATAGCTAGAAAAAAACTAAAAAATACGTTTCCCGTAGTTTTTTGTTAGAAAACCAAATTTAATTTGCAAATTTATTTTGGTGCTTCCAGAAGCGAGATACAGGCACTAATTTCATTTTTTCAAATGGGGAGGTGTGGTTTTTTATTTAAGAAATAGATTCCTCTATTTTTTGTAATAAAAATTTACTTGAACGGTTTTTTTTTCTGTGAGTGATATTTTACAAGTTATGAATGAAAACATGATTCTTATAAGAAATTTCAAAATGATATTATAACGGTTTTTTGATTGAATAAGAAGAAAAGTACTATTTTATTATAAATTTTACTCCTCATTAATTACAGATCTTGCTGGAACTGGCCCCCACCATTAGAGATGCATACACATGCTTTTTCCTGCCAATTGTACCTTAAGACCAAAGAAATACATCTCTAATGGTGGAGGCCAGTAATGGATGACGGACGAATCAAGCTCTGCATGCGTGCTTTTAAAAATAACAAAGTATACTCCAGATATAAAATCCTTAACATCTCATATGCAGCAACAAAAATCACATTAAAAACAAATGTTTATGTCTATTTTTGTAAAACATTTAAATTGCTCTTAATATATTAAAACGAATATAATTTTTAAAATCATACCATATTAATAAAACAGTTTAATAAAAAAATGACTCTCTTTGTTTATTGAATTATAATAATTTTTTTCTCGAGAGTGAAAGGAAAGAAAAAATATAAAATAAAATAAAAAACCCAAAAAAGAAAAAAAAGAAAAATACAAGAATCATAATTTATTAATGTTAGACAATTTTAGTGTGTGTGGCACGTTAGTGATTTCATAAAAATTATTTATAAGTTTATGGCACGAACAATGAAAAAGGTTCGCCATCCCTGCTCTAGATAGATTCCCACTGGCTTATATACACACGTTCTCCCACTCTAGCCTGCTTAAGTCAGAGAGTACCAGAGAGGGCCTGTCTTCTCTCTCTTGCTATTACACATGTAGGGGTAGTGAACCCCCACCACTCATCCACACTAGCGAGTGAACCCCCACCACGCATCAGAGAGAAAGAGCCCCTCTCGAGAGAGAGGAGAGGAGAGGCCAGTTGGATATATATACGAGAGACAGAGTCAAAAAGAGATATTCTGTTCACAGTCTCACACTTGAATTGTACATATCGTTTAGCCACGTCAGTCTGTCTGTTCAGTTCTTGTAGTGTAAAGTATACAGTCCTTGGCAGTCAGTCATATACATATATATCAATTATATATCTTATACCGATATTGAGGTGTTATTTATCTATCAACATCTACAACCAACATCTCCTCCTACAACTATTACACACAGGTCTGCTATTCATATAATCAATTTATCTCTAATCATTCTCTCTTCATACAAAGTCCTACAAGATCCACACACAAAAGAACATTTTGCTGCTTGTTTTTTAAGTTCAGTCAAAAAATGATCAAAAGACTCTCCATCTGATTGTTTAATATTATTAAACTTAAAAAGACTCGAATACATGGTTTGTGAGAGGAACACAATAATCATCCAAACAGTTGTAGTACATCTTCCAAACTAGGTTTCTTAGGTAAAGTAAATTTGTTGTAATATATCAATTCCCCGATCTCCTAAAAAATTAAGTAGAAGAGTAATTTTTACTTCTTCATTTTTAGCCTGCGACTTGCCTGATTCAAGTCGCAGAAAAAGATGCAAGAAAGATCATAAATTTTTGTTTCCATCTTGGCCATTCACAACAATTTGCTGAAAAATCAAACTCACTAAGCAGGCTCACAGAATATACTGCCATTTTATAACTAGTCGCATTTATAAATTATATTTATTAGGTACACACCTGACACCACGTATTATAATTAAAGTAAAACAATTCTTAATCTGTCACATTTATTTAACAACCACTTGACGTATTTGAACAGGTTACAATCTTCATCAACTATCTTTACAATAATCGATCATCTTGATCATATGTAGTATATCGATTGATACATCAATCGATCAACCTAATAAACCATACATCACAACCTCAGAACGTCCCAAAAAATTATTTGCAAGAATACATAAAATTATACAAGAATACAATTATTGTATTATTTAGGTTAAGACAAAATCGTGAGTTTTTTTTTACATTTAATTTTAATTTTTATGTAGAATTAAATAATATCTCCTATTTTTCTAGTAGAATTTAATTATAATTCTATTAAATTAATCGTTTTTTTATTCTTTTTTTTTCAGGTAAGTGATGAAGTAATCATTTCCTTGGAACCACATATTTATGTTAGTAGCCTAAAAATTTTATTGAAATATTTTTCATTTGATTAAATTTTTTCTTAAAAATTGATGTTATATGTTTAATGAACGAAGTTTCATATAAATCCTTAAATACTGTGAGGATAACCATATTCTTTCCACTCTATTGACTTCTTTAATTTTATCGATTCAGCAGTGTTTTTTGGAAATGTATTACAAGCAAAAGGTAGTACGAAATATAGAAAAAAATAAATTCAAAATGATACCCTATTTAAGATTTTAAAGGATTCCAAATTATTATTTTTTTTTTTTTAAGATGCAGATATAAAAGATTTCGAATCCAACTTTCATATTTCAAAATGGATATCATATTTTAATTAACGAATTCTATAAGTCGATTTTTTTTCCATAAGAAATGATTAGTGAACGTGAAAAATCCAATAAATATTCGTTGAGATTCAGTTTTGAAATTAAAGAAATTAGTGTTTACTTTTCTTGTCTTTTTTTTTTTTTCATTTTTTTCCATTTTCGTTTTGAAAGATATTTACAATATCATACTACTGCTTCAGAGAAGAAGAGAAATAAAAATGAACTTCAAAGCAATCACAAAATACTTGTAACTACAATTCTTTCAATCCAAAATCCTGTGCGCTATGATAAAATACCCCCTTCTATGTTTCCAACCTAACCAACCATCCATGGAAACTTTAAAATTCCTTTCCCTATATAATCCATGCGATCCTATTCTAATCCTTTTGCCGGCCATATAACCTCTCGCATCATTACCAGATAATATGTACAGGATTTTAAATCGCCTATGGCCTCGCGATTTCTACTCTTCAAGCGATGATAGCAACTAGCACAGCGTATAGTAAATGATACCGATAGCTTCGTCCCAAGCAGAATGTGAAAGAGCGATTGCTTGCATATTTATGTGTAGTGCAATACTATCGGTACTAATTATAGTGTAAGAAACGTTTGTATAACAATCGAAAAAATTATTTGTTATTTGCTTAGAGAAAGTAACCACTACCTACACACAAATTAAAAAAATTTTTTTTTTAATTAATAATATTTGTTAACAAATTTATATTTGTAATAATTGTAGTAAGCAATGTGGTGTGAGTGTTTCACACTATATTTTTATACAACCTAATGATCAATTAGTTGTGGTTTGGAGGAGAATTAACAAAAACCCTAGGGCGCAACAGCCTATGAAGGGCCAAGGCTTGCCAGACGGCGATTTGAATAGGAGGGCTTGTGCTAAGCACGCCGCAGTTTCCACGCCGTTTAGTTCTGGCCTTCGCTACCTAGGGCGCTACTAATTGTAGCTTCGTGAGGATGGAGATCTAAGAATGTTTCTATAAAAAGACCCACGTTTCCCGTCTTGAAATACGCCTATCTTGAATTACCTATTTTTCACTGAAATACGCTAAATTAAGTTATATTCGCTTTTTACTATCTCTTACTCCTAGTAGTAAAGTCCTCACGCGTTGGTCTTGTGGCTGGCGCACTCGCCTTTCGTGCGAGAACTCAGGATTCGGTTTCCGAGAGGGCAAAGTCGGTGTTGATCCAGCATCGTGATGAAAAGTTGGGAAGATACAGTTATTATTATTATTATTTGTCTGTGGGGAAGGACCAAACACTACGCTATCCAAAGCCTCACTTGGCCCATATAGCTAACCCAAGAAAAACAACAACAAACCGGGTCTAGAACAAATATCCCAGACCCGGGTCTAATCCATCTAAGATTCACCGCAATCCTAATAAATCGGACAGTAACCTTAAGGGGAAATAGCCTAACCTCTTCCACAGACATCCTGCTCCGACCAAAGGTCCTGAACCTAATTTCCTCCCAACCCAGACAATCTGTTATAAGATGGATGGGTGCTTCCTTCTCTATCTCATAGACTCTACAAAATGGATCCGGCATAAGCCCCATTATGTAGAGATGTCTCCTTAAACCACAATGTCCAGTTAGGGATCCAACCAGATGCCTGGGAGAGCGCCGTGAACGTCTCACTAATAGCCCTGTCCGGACCCCCCGATAAGTATTTTGGACTGCCGACAGCCAACGAAGGTCATCCATAAAGATGAATGCTGTGAAGCTGTCCATGATTAGAAGCCTGACAGACATGTACCAGAAGACACGCCAACAGCAGGCTCGGGACCAATGAAAGGGAGAGGGGCGCCTATTTTGGCAAACCTATCCACCTCCACATTCCCAGAAATTCCCATGTGACCCGGTACCCATACTAAGCACATCCTTCAGAGAATAAAGCTCTTGCAGTCATTTAGAACATTCTAACACCAACCTGGAAGTGAAGACACATGAATTTAGCGCCCTCAGCGCAGCTTGGCCGTCCTAGCAGATACAAACACCTTTTAAGTTAGTGTTACGCACCCTCTCATTCAAGATACAACAAAGAAAGACTGAGGTCCATTCACCAAGAGATACTGCCAGTTGATCTCCGGTCTCAAAATAGACGGCAGTTCCAGACCTACAATCCATTCTGGAACCGTCCGTGTAACACCGGATGTAATTATCAGGTATCACACCAGACTGACCCTATCTTCCCTAGAAGGTAACCTAACTCTATAGAATGTTCGAAAGCAAAAGTCTTCAACATTCTGTCAGAAAACCTACAGTTAGTAGCGCCCGCTCTAGGTTTAAATAACTGCGGCGTACTTACCAAACGCCCTCTTATTTAAATTCCCGTCTGGCAAGCCTTGGCCCTCCATGGGCTGTTGCGCCATAGGTGTTTTTTTTTTTTTACTCCTAGTAAGAGGCAGTATTGCGATTATGTCAAATTTTGGAAATTGATATTTCACCGTAAATATAGGTTTTAAGATTCCCTGATTAAGAAAAAAATGTTTTTAACGAGTAATCTATATAAAGTGTGTGAACAAAATATGTAAAAACGAAAAAAAATCGCAGTAATTTCAAACTTGTTATTCTGTTTACCTGTTACCACCACATCTGACATGAAAGTTTCGGGCAAAAACCATTATTCGGAAGTTCAACCTTATGGAATATTTTTTTTTTTTTTTTCACGATTTTTTTCAAAATGGTTCAATGATTTTCTTTAAACTTCATATAATAACTTTAAACATAAATACCTATCACTTTTATTTCAAAAATTATTTTGGGAAAGTTGATTTTTGGTGGGCTTTAGTTCAATTCAGTGTATGGTTCTACCACTTTTATTATATTAATACACATTACAAGCATTGCTAGAATTCCTAATTCCTAATTTGAAGAAAATAGATTATACTGAAAGTGCGACTGTATGGAATAGTTATTTTTTTTTGAGTTATATAGGAATTTTATCGAAAACGATTTTCTTAAAAGTTGGCCGAAATCCAAATTTGAGCTTAAACACTCATACCTTGAGCTTCTGTGAAAATAAATTTACCCTGATTATTTGTCAAAAGATCTAATAACAAGCCATTTGATTCAATTTGACCAACAAGTTTTATATCCGTTTTATTTAATAATTTATCTAGTAAACATCTATTTTCATACAAGTATAATTTACAAACATTTCAGATCAAGAAACATTAAATTTCCAAGTCTGCTCGTTATATTTACCTCCTTACAAATAAGTTTACAATTTTCACAGAAATAAATCATACGAAAAAAAATGTATTAAAAAAAAAAATTATTACACGAACCTGGTGGCCAATAAATCAACCCTAAACCAGTGTTGGGCAAAACGTAATTTCAATTACAATTACATATAATTGTAATTGGTAATTGCAATGACTTTCTGAACCATTGTAATTGTAAGTGTTTTGCCAAAGTAATTCAATTACTAAATACAATTACATGTAATTGTACTTCTTGCAATTCCAAGTAATTTTAATGCAATTACAAGTAATTGTAATTATTAACGCCAAAAAGGCACCAAAAAAAGCAATTAGATACAACTCAAGAGATTGAATTCTCTTGAAATGTTTACCAATTTTTAATGATAATTGGGAGATCTAATTTATTTAACCCAACAGATTATTGAGCGGAAATGTGGCAGAGTTTACTTTTGTTCAATTACTCAATTTTTTTTTTTTTGTGTTTGTATTTGTAATTCTATTACTGAAAATACAAGTATACGTAATTGTAATTGAATTACAGGTAATTGTAATTACAATTACATAGCGACAAGAAGTAATTGAAAGAAGTAATTGCAATTACTTAAAACGATTACAGTAATTGTAATTGGATATTACAATTACTTCAGTGTAATTGTTCTTTGGAAACAATTATTTTTATATTTTTGACCATTTAACTGTTTTCCTATTGAAAGTACAGTCCAATTTTGGTCATGTAATTGAAGGTGTAATTAAATACTCATATAATTAATTACTGCCCAACTCTGCCCTAAACATACGTTAATGATACACACACAAAAATTATTATAAGTAGAGCCCCAACGTTTTAAAATCTGAAAATAACCTTTTCTGAATACAATGTAATTATGCTACAACAAAAGAAGATTTTAAACAAAAATAATAATCAAATCAGAAAAATAATGGTAAATTTGTATACATATATCTAAAATTTTATATCATAACTCAAGCAATATTGTTTGCAAAACGACCCAGTCCTAAACATACAGATGTTCAGGCTATATAGCTTAGGGACCAGAGAACCATACTTGGTAACTGTAAACCAGGCTTTATAATAAAAATTCATCGGCTTGTTATACATACACAGATATTGGTCACAAAAATATTCGAACACCTTTAATCTTTTCATGTTTCTTTTATTGTTATTATTATTAAAAAAAACACAGAGAAAATCCTGGTTAATATCTATAACTGGTTAATACAGTAATATATAAAGTGATTATAAAGAATTTCAAAGCATAAATATATGGATGGGGGAACAATATCAATCTACCAAACCAGGTAGATATAGGGAAGTGATAATAATGTAGTGTAGTAAAAACATTTCTTTCGTTTTCAGCGGACTTTATAACATGCAGTCCCCAAAGAAAATTTGGCACGATTGGAATACTTCCTCTTACTCAGTAAGATAAAGACTAGTAAAAAAATCTGGTGTGAAACACTCACACAACTTTCTCTTACTCCCGTTCTCAAAATGATAATTGATAAATTTTATAGTTTGTGTACCAAATTTAATGAAATTCGTCGAAAACTGAAAAAACTGTTCAGTAAAAGCGCACTTCCGGTTTACTAATTTTCTTGAAACTCGGAATTTCAGTCATCTATTTATTTCTAACTAATTATGTTTGGATGATAGAATTGTATAATGAACTAGGATAGCACTTTGATGAAAATCTAACCCCACCCTCCCCTAAAAGTGCTCTTAAAAGAAATTTCCCAGAGAAATGTTTTAGATAAAAGTTGTAGATCTTTGCATGTTTAGTTTATATAACAAGTTTCAAAAAAATCGTCAGAGCCATTTTTGAGAAAATTGCGAAAAAGTGAATAAATCATTTAGTAAAGTGGTAAAGTAAACGCACTTCCGGTTATCCGATTTTTTCAAACTCGGAATTTCAACAACATATTTAATTCTAATTAACATTATTTAGATGGCAGAATTGTCTAATAAACTGAAATAGCACTTTAGATGGAAACCTAACCCCACCCCTCCCCCAAAAGTGCCCTTCAATGCATTTTCCCGGAGAAATGTTTTTAATAAAAGTTGTAGCTCTTTGTATGTGTGGTTGATGTTTAAAGTTTAAAGAAAATCGTCGGAGCCATTTTTGAGAAAATCGCAAAAAAAAAAAATCCAACTAGTAAAGTGGTACTTCCGGTTGAGGAATTTTTACAGATAACGTACAGTCAGATCCCATGGTGACCTCTAAACGGAATATCAATTTCAACTTTCTAAGATTTTTCGTTTTTGAGCTATGCTGTTCACATACATACACACACACACACACACACAGACCATTTGCTAAAAACCACTTTTTGACTCAGGGACCTCCAAACGGATATTTCCGGTGAAAACTCGATAATCGAAATTTGGCAGATTACAATACTTCCTCTTACTAGGAGTAAGAGAAAGTAAAAAAGTGAACATTATAAATGGTTTTCAAATCGTCAGGCCTTAAAAATATGTGATGGATGCAAAAAATTATATTATATTTTAATTTGAAATATCAAAGTTAGAAGAAAAATGCGAGCTTGTTGGCAAAAGGATACACGCAGGTAGAAGTGTACACTTACTGGAAAAGTTCATGTACCTTGATGGCATTGTTCTACCCCCTTCTTCTCACAGGGGAGGATTTGAACGAACAATTAGAAGACATTCCTTCAAGCATAGTTTGGCCATAGACACCAAGGAGAACACATCAGAACTGTGCCAGTTTAAGTTATAACATAAGAGTTTATTCCAATTAAGTTCAGTATACTTATACGCATATTATTGTGATATTTTAAAATAACTTAATTTCACTTAGAAGTCTCACTATATCTATTTTAAAAACAGTGTGATCTCTTGATTATTTCTAATACTTCACTGCTAAACATAATATACTAACGAGCCCTTTTACCAAACCGCTCGTGCTATTACAAACATACAATCACATCACACCAATAACATTTCAAATATAATGAGATATTTATACGGCAGTGGCCAGAGAAGTTTTGAAAGAAAAAAAATAATTCTTTGTTTTTCTACATTTCGGGTACCATTGGTGCCCTTTTTCAGGAGCTCTGCATAATTTATTGGAGAAAAAATACACATTGTACAGTATTGTTGTGAAGAAAAACCATTTAAACCGTCTTCTATCCGAATCCTTATAAATTTCACCTCCATCCGAACTCTATCAATTTAAAAAAAAAAAAAGACAAAGAAATCATAACTTCAACTTGTAATAAATAATTTTTTTTAACGCTAAACAAAGACACTCGCCAGTAATTTGTACTTCCAAATTTGAAAATGCCGCGCCTCACTATAAACTTTTATTATCCTCTCCCACCTTTGAACAGTTTTTTTTTTTAATTTTTAAAAATACTCTCTCTTCATTTCAATCTCAACGTTCTCAACGTAAACCCTCTCCTACCCTAAAGGTATCATTCTCTTATTGTTAATAATCATTTAATTTAATTAACTGTCACTTCTATGTTATAATTTCTTATTTTTAATATTCTTACGTTCAATCTGTTCTGTTAATATTTCTTTAATTTAAATTTTTCTTTTATTTTGTTATAAATATATTCACTTTCTCTTTACTACAATACTGTACCATAATATACTTTTTCACTAATAAATTTTGTAGAACTCCTGAAGAAGGGCACCTATGGTACCCGAAAAGTAGAACAACTCCTCTGGCCATTACCGTATAAACATCTCATCTTATTTATTTACTATTTTCAATATTAGAATATAAGGATTAGTTAGAGACATTCATATATGTGACCTGTGGACTGTCGACTAGCATAAATAAAAGGTCATTGCAGTCGTTACATTTTACTAAGCATCTATTTATTAAAAAAAAAAAAAAAAAAATTATAAAATATTGTATTGCGCTATACAACAATTTCGAATTTCCTATAAGAAAACCGGTGGAGTTGTTATTAGAGAAAATTCCAAACAACTCAAAAGCCTATTCTGGGAAGTCACAATTCTGATTATCTAAATGTCATCAAATGGAATTCTAACAACGCGTTTAAATTGCCTTAATATTATAAAAAAATCTGGTGTGAAACACTCACACAACTTTCTCTTACTCCAGTTCTCAAAATTATAATTGACAAAATTTTATAGTTTGTATACCAAATTTAATGAAATTCACCGAAAACTGAAAAACTGCCCATAAAAGCGCACTTTCGGTTTGCTAGTTTTGTTGAAACTCAAAATTTTGCCCATCTATTTATTTCTAATTAATTTTGTTTGCATGATAGAATTGTATAATCAATTATGATAGCACTTTAGAGAAAAATAACCCCACTCCTCCACCAAAAAGAAAAATCGTCGGAGACCTTTTTTGAGAAAATCGCGAAAAAGTGAAAAAAAAATCATTTAGTAAAGAGGTAAGCGTACGCACTTCCGGTAATCAGATTTTTTTTTTTGAAACTCGGAATTTTAACAACATATTCAATTCTAATTAACATTATTTAGATGATAGAATTGTTAAATAAACTGAAATAGCACTTTTGATGTAAAACCTAACCCAATCCTTACCCCAAAAGTGCCCTTAAATGAATTTTTCCAGAGAAATGTTTCAAATAAAAGTTATAGATCTTTGTATGTGTAGTCGATATACCATGTTTGAAGTAAATCGTCGGAGCCGTTTTTGTGAAAAATGTAAAAAAGTAAAAAAAAAAAACTAACTTGTAAAATGGTACTTCCCGTTGGGGAATTTTGACAAATAACGTACTGTAAGATTCCATGGTGATATGTAACTGGAATATCAAGTTTCAACTTTCTACGGTTCCTCGTTTGTGAGCTATGTTTTTCACATACACACACACTCACAGACCATTTGCTAAAAATCACTTTTTTGGATTCATGGGACCTCAAAACGGATATTTCTGGTGAAAACACAATATCGAAAATTTGACACGATTACAATACTTCCTCTTACTAGGGAGTAAGAGAAAGTAAAAAAAAAAAAGTGGTTACATTTTACAGATATTTAGTTTTAGAGGAAATCAGAAACCTTATTTCTCGCAAATATCCGTTCAAAAAAAAAAAAAAAAATCGATTTTCTTATAAGAAATCTTGGTTTGAAAAATTCACACAACTTTCTCTTGCTCCTTCTTAATAAGGTTATATATAAAATCAAAATTTTTTTTTAAATTTCAAATTTTGTGAGTTTATATTGTACAGGTGATGGAGGGACAAGTCCCAACCTACCAACAGAGCCAGATAGACAATGATTACATTGTAGAGAACAAATAATGAACACATACATTTAAATTTTAACGTCTCAGATACCACAGAACAATTAAAAACAATTTTTTTCAAAAAAAGTGTATTATAAAGAAAAGTGATACGTTTTTCTATGTACGCAGCAATCATTCCAAGTTTAATGAAAACCGTTAAAACATATATTTTACATATATTCTAAGTTGAAGAAGGTTGGGTTTCTTGGAGCATTTGCACCACTCATTACTATAACATGGCTTTTTCTACTGATAGAATTCACTCTTTTTACGGTATAAATTTTAAACTGACCTCCTTCCCACCTTATATATTCTACCTCCACCCGGAGAAAGTGAGAAGAGGGAAATTCCCTTTGTCCTAAATAAATGTAGTGATAGGGGTAGGCCAGGTAACTCTGACTCAACTAACTGTTTCTTTTGTGCCTTCCAACCTTCAAAAACCCCAAATTTATAAATATATACATTGGAAAAATTCCTTAATTTACAAATCATAAAATATATAACAAGAATATATTTCAATACAATTTACATTTATTAATTCGCCCTAAGACGTGTACACATTACAAAACCTATCACACTTCATCAAGATAACCGAAAAAACACATGTACACAAAACAAAACAAAACAAAAAAATGCACGCTCATATTAATTTGTACAAATGTGTTATGAATTTTGAATGCACCTAGATTTGCATAACAATTAACCATCCTATTTGTAATTGTTATTTATTCATTGCCAATTTCCTATGTTTGTTGATAATATGGTAAATAACTGTATATATATATATATATTTGTTACGTGTGTGAATGCTTATATGTCATGGATGCACATTGATGTCGTCGATACAATTTATTGTTTATTATTTAATTTGTGGTGGGAGGGGGAAGCTAGTGATATGAAATTAATACTGTCAGCTCTGTCGATCAACAACAATTAGTAATCATCACAAAGGTAAATAGTTAGAAATTGGGCAGAAATGTACTATAGTTTAATTTCTATATTTTAGTTTTTGTTTATCCATAAAATATGATATGAAACACTCACATGGTACGACTTACTCTTACTTTTGTTAAATTTTGCTAATTTGTCCTAGCAAAAATGTAGAGGTGGTGGTGTGGAGAGGCGGCAAGTACCAAACTACCAACCCAAGCAGGTAGGGAAAGTGAAGAACGCGCCAATAACATACTACAAATTTAACGTCATTAATTCCACAAAACTATTTTAAATCAATTTATTCTGAAAAATATATTTCAAATAAAAATGATAGAGGTTTATATCTGTTCAATTAGCATTTCCATGTTTAATAGAAGTCGTTACAGATGTTTTCAAGATAATTTCCAAATAACTCAAAACCCTATTTCCAGTAGCACTTCTAGTTAACCGATTTTCATTCATAATTTGGAATACTAGCAATGTTTTTCTAATGTACGTTAATATTAGATAAGTGATAGAACCATACATTGAAATAATACTTTAGAGAGAAAAAAAAAACACCCTATGCAGCAATAGCCCATGAGGACGGTTCCAGGATGGATGGTAGGTCTGGGGCTACCGTCTATTTTGAGACGTGAGACCATTTGGTGGTCCCTCTTGGTGAGTGGGCCACCGTTTTCCAGGCTAAGGTTTATGCAATTCTTTGCTGTATTTTGGATGAGAGGGTGTGTAACACTAATTTAAAAGGTGTTTGTATCTGCTCGGACAGCCAGGCTGCGTTGAAGGCGCTTAGCTCATGTGTCTTCACTTCCAGATTGGTGTTGGAAAGTTCTAAAAGACTGGAAGATCATTGAAGGATGTGCTTCTGGCCTGGGTTCCAGGTTATATGGGAATCTTTGGGAATGAGGAGGTGGATAGGTTTGCCAAATCAGGTGACACTCTCCCTTTCATTGGTCCCGAGCCTACTGTTGGTGTGTCTTCTGGCACATGTTTGTCAGGCTTTCAGACGTGGATGACCGGTGTGGGTTGTCGGCAGTCTAAGATGCTCATTGGGAGTTCGGATGGAGCTTTGAGTAGCGGGATCCGATGTCTTTCACGGACCTCTCTCAGGCATCTGGTTGGCTTCCTCACTGGGCATTGTGGCTTAAGGAGACATCTCTATACAATGGGACTCATGCCTGACCCCTTTTGTAGAGTTTGTGAGACGGAGGAGGAAACACCCATGCATCTAATGACAGATTGTTTGGGCTGTGAGGAGATTAGGTTTAGGACCTTCGGCCGTCGTAGGATATCGGTAGAGGATCCTTAAGCTATGTTCTTTTAAGATTTTGGTCCGATTTGTTCGGTCAGTGGTGAAACTTAGATGAGTAAAACCTGGGCCTGGACATTTGTTCCAGACCCAGTAGTTGTTATTCTTTAGCGGTAGCTATATGGGCCCAGGGAGGCTTTGGATAGCGTAGGGTTTTGCCCTCCCCTTTCTTGAATAATAGTAATAATAATAGCAACCCATAAAGGGCCAAGGCTTGAATAGGGGGGCGTGTGTGGTAAGCACGTCGCAGTTCCCACGCCGTTTAGTTCCGGCCTTCGCTACCTAGGGCGCTACTAACTTTAGCTTTCCACTGTTCATCACGATGCTGGGTCAACACCGACTTTTCTCTGCCGGGAATCGAACCCTGAATTCTCACCAAAAGGCGAGTGCGCTAGCCAGTAGACTGACGCGTGAGGACACTTTAGAGAGAAGCTTAACTTTAATTTTACCCAAGATACCTACCAAAAATGAATTTTCGTGGACAAATATTTCAAATAAAAGTATGTACTCGTATTTATCTGGTATTTTATCCGTCATAGCTTGCATATTTATAATTTTCGTGACCAGTTTCGGATTTTCATCCATTGTCAGAGCAAATTCATCAAGTTCGTGTAGAGAGTTCACTTCAACTTAATGTTTCTGTTACACTCACACTTGTTGATTGTATATATGTGGGGAGGTTATAAGGTTATGTTACTATGTATGTGTTTAATGACAAAATGGTATTATTATAAATTATGATTAGACATTAGAAAATAAATATGTATTTATATATTAATGTAAATTTTGGGAAAATCTCGAAAAACTAAAAAAAACAAATTCAGAATAGTCGCACTTCTTTATTGTGTGGATTTTGCCCGAAACTTTCGTGTGAAATGCGCTAGTAATACATAAACGTAATAAGATGACCCATAGGTGCCCGAATTGGCCGGGACAGTCTTGAATTCACAAAACAATTCAGATTGTACCGATTTGGCATCATTTGTCGTGTATTGTCACGATTTTTAACAAGTATATTTATATACTATAATTATAATTTAAATGAAATATCGACTAAAAAAAAAAAATTACCTAATTTGACAATTATTATTATCATAGCGAACAATTTTAATTTCATTTAAAAACCCTACTTCGTCTTCCAGAATGTACATCGTAGTGCGGATTTGGTGTGTGGGGTTGGGCTATGGTGTATCGGAAATATCGATATCTTCTCTAAAAAAAATATCGACATATAGTATCGATATTCTACTTTCGAGATATTTTACAAATAGTTAATTGATTATTATACAATAATAATAATAATAATAATAATAATAATAATAATATTATATAATATTGTACGACTCCTTAATTTTTTTATAATATATGACATTTTTAATTGTTATAATATGATTTTTTACATTACAACCAATGATTTATAATAATTTTTATATAGACAATTATTATCAATCTTCAGAGACATTTTCTGTTGTAGCCTGGTTTCATTTTGTGGTCATCGACCGGCCTATCTTCAGGATGCGTTTTTCAAGACAGTGTGATAACATAGGGTTATGAGTGTATCAACTAAATTTGCTCTGAGCAAATCTATGTTATCACACTATTTGACAAAAAGCATCATGAAGATGGGTGAACGCCCGTAACCGGTCGATGACCATAAATTGAAGCACACTACCATGGAAAATGTCTCTGATGCTTTCCAGCTCTGCGGAATCAACCACCACAACAATTATCTTTCTTGGTAATTATAATTTTCTAATAAAAACTTCATGTTTGTTAAAAATGTTTTTTAATTTATTTCAACTTTACCCTGACACTAACAAAAAAAAATTCTTCTTTATGAATTCGAAAGAAAAAAAGAAAGAAAAAAAATCTCTTAGTAAACAGAATACCAAATTTGAGTTTTTTTTTGGCGATTTTATTATTATTTATTATTATTATTTTTATCGGGTGCCCAAAGGCGCGGGACCTAAGCCTATATGGCTCTTATCCCCCCGGTACCCCCCGTAACCCCTTAATTAGCCTCCCCCGGTAACTTGCCGGTTAATCTACAATATCTCAAGATATCACTATACTCCAACTCGCCCAGACAATCCTGCGAGAGTGGTGTCCTCCCAAATATACGAAACCTAGTTCCAGCGAAACGGGGACACTGACATAAGTAGTGATACACCGTTTCCCTAACTCCGTCATCACAGTTCTGACAAATGGGACTCCGCGTCTTTCCTATGTTAAACAAGTGGCTGGACACCCAAGTGTGTCCAGTCACTATTCCTACCAAGGTCCTCAAACCCGTCCTACTGAGAGACAGGAGATACTCCGAAATTCTCTGCTTACCTGCCTTTATAAATCTTTTAGCTTGGAGGCATCCCTGCGTGTCCCCCCAGCGTTTCTCCAAAGCTCTCGTCTCCCAAAGTCTAATCTGTTTGTCGCGAAACGTCTTTGTAACGGCCAGGGCTGGTTCAGGACCACAAAATGGTAATGATGATCCCTCCCTGGCCAGCCGATCCGCCCTCTCATTGCCTTCTATTCCCGCATGTCCGGGTATCCAATAGAGATGCACCTTACCCCTCCGAGCCAAAGCGTTGAGCTTCCTCCTTGGCGATTTTTATTGTTTTTGAAATATTTTATAAGGACACACGCACACACACTATTCATTAAATTTTTTTTTTTTTTTTTTTTTTTTTTACATACTCAGGGATCCTCAAAACATGTATTTCCGGTGAATACTTAATTTTGTAAATTTGGCAGCACTGTAATACTTCCTCTTACTCTAGGAGTAAGAGAAAAAGTAAAATTGTACTAACAATAAGTTTATTTAAAGATGTTTTTAAAAGAATTTGTATAGGCAGTAACACGAAATTCCTGGAATTTATGGGTAATTCTTGTAGTATATATATATATAAATAACACGATGTAGTTACTTGAACATTCCAGTGATGGTGCTTGTTGTGGGGAAAGTAAATTGCTTGTCACTCTGAACAATTGGACTATGGGTAAGGTCGGCACATCTTTATATGGATACTGTTCATAATCAAATTTTACCATAACAAAGTGGATATCCTTGTATAACAAAAAAAACTTATTAAAAAAAAAAAACAAATGTTACTTTATTTAAAAAGTTACCGAAATTTTGTTACTGTTTACGTTAATATTAGGAACAACTTTTTTAATATGTCTACTTTT
Source organism: Triatoma infestans (assembly GCA_011037195.1). Classification (NCBI taxonomy): domain Eukaryota; kingdom Metazoa; phylum Arthropoda; class Insecta; order Hemiptera; family Reduviidae; genus Triatoma; species Triatoma infestans. The sequence continues at coordinate 48,301 of JAAEAF010006025.1, read as the reverse complement.
AATAATCTTATATTGCAAAGTTCCAGTTTTGAACATATAATGAAGAAATTCTCTTAAATTTACTTTTAATTTTATATATTGTTTAAAAAAAAAAAAAAATTCTAGAATGAAACTATGGAGTTAAAAAGAATTTCATATTAAATGAAACATTTACGTTAAATTTAAAATTTCACTTATTTGTCTTAACATATTTAAGTATAGAGGTTGGACAAATACGAACCTACCATCCCAGGCAAGCAGATTGGAATGGGTGTTTACATTGTTGTCCAGTAGAGCGCTCTCAAATAACATTTGAAATTTAAACACCACAAATTCCTAACAATTTTACTAATTTACACAAATTAGCAAAATGCTATCTATATAATTTAGTAATTAATTTAATAAACCGCAGAAAGACCCTTCCAGAAGCTTAACTGGTTCCTGCCCTCCACACTATTATATCTTATCTTATTGAATTAAATATTTTTCTTTTAAAAACAAAACAAAATAAATTAATCATAAACTAATAAATTAATTATACAATAATTATATTTTTGTTTATTAGATAAATACTACTTAGCACTACTTATCATGAACAGAATTAATTTATTAAATCAGTTTTGTTTTCTGGAAAGTTTCTTAACAGTTTAAGGTAACTGTCAACATCATGCTTAGGAGACTAAATTCAACATTGTTACTATTAATATTACCTGGGAAACTCTATAACAAATTATACTTTGGCATTACTTATTCAATTGTTTCTCTAAATGTTACTTCAAAAAACAATTTTATTGATTCAATTTTGTCTGTCATAATATTTGGAAAATTTCATACGTATACAGGGTGACCAGAGTTATATGCTCCACCCACTTTTTTTTTAAACGGCGGAAAATTTCGAAAAAATAGAAAACACGTATTTAATCATTTTTAGTCTAGTTTATTTTCAGTGATTGAACCATTTTTTTATACCCCAATATCCCGAGATACAGCATCCAACTTTTTTTTTTCAAATGGAACATTATATTTTTTTTTGCATATTTTTATAGTACTTGAGCCTAAAAAAAAAAAAAATTTAAATCGGTTAGGTTTTTCAAAAGTTATGGTAATTTAAAATATGAAAAACAAATTTCAGTTTAATGTCAAAATTACCTTATTTTTTCTTTAAAGAAGCTCTTCAAACTGGGCACCATCAACGGATAGGCAAGCCAAAGCTCTGGACTCCCACGCTCTGTTTGTAGCAGCACTTAGGTGGCAAAGTCAACATCTAGGCAGGCTAGAGTTATTCGACGTTCCAGATCTTCGACTGAAGGCACGGGATTAAGGTTACTGTACTCTTTATTTTTTAGATATCCCCACAAAAAATGCACAATTTTATGGACTGATGAATCAATGTTTACCAACAATGGCCTTCTTAATCGTTGGAACTTTAGAATATGGGCTGAAGAAAATCCACAAGTTACCTTCGCCACACGCCTTCAGGTTGTTTTTTCTACAAACGTTTGGTGTGGAGTTTTAGGAAACCAACTAATCGGCCCATCCTTCTACAGAGGAAACTTAACTGGTGAAAGGTATCTAACTTTTTTAAGAGACATTTTGCCAGTTCTGCTTGAAGATGTTCCTCTAAAACGTCGGCTAGATATGTATTTTCAACAAGATGGTTGCCCGGCACATAATGCGAGAGTTGTTCGACGTTACCTGGACAGAAATTTCCACGAAAAGTGGTTAGGAACTCATGGTCCGATCCAATGGCCACCTCGACCTCCGGACTTAACCCCAATGGACTATTTTTTGTGGGGATATCTAAAAAATAAAGTGTACAGTAACCTTAATCCCGTGCCTTCAGTCGAAGATCTGGAACGTCGAATAACTCTAGCCTGCCTAGATGTTGACTTTGCCACCTAAGTGCTGCTACAAACAGAGCGTGGGAGTCCAGAGCTTTGGCTTGCCTATCCGTTGATGGTGCCCAGTTTGAAGAGCTTCTTTAAAGAAAAAATAATGTAATTTTGACATTAAACTGAAATTTGTTTTTCATATTTTAAATTACCATAACTTTTGAAAAACCTAACCGATTTTAAATTTTTTTATTTTTATTTTTTTAGAGGCTCAATTACTATAAAAATATGCAAAAAAAAATATAATGTTCCATTTGAAAAAAAAAAGTTGGATGCTGTATCTCGGGATATTGGGGTATCAAAAAATGGATCAATCACTGAAAATAAACTAGACTAAAAATGATTAATTACGTGTTTTCTATTTTTTCGAAATTTCCCGCCGTTTAAAAAAAAAGTGGGTGGAGCATATAACTCTGGTCACCCTATATAATACAATTATAAAATTGATGTTTCATTTAACCTGAAATGATTGCTCAATTGTCTAAACGTAATAAACTTAGAAAATGTATCTAACCCTGACAGAGATTACATAGTAGTCCAGAAATTTGAGTCAAAGATTCTTCAGAACTCCTTAAAATCAGAAAAATGTTACAAGTACAAGTCATAAGTTTATCAGTTTTATATCGCTATTCGGATGAAGTATTTTAACCAAAACCTTATTGCCAGAAGTGTTTGGAGGTACCTAAGAGGAATATAATGTTTAAGTGTCGTGCATTTTTTTTTTTGAGACATTCACAACAAACAGATACAGGTTATTTTATAAAAACATTATTATTATCATCATTATTTGTCTGTGAGGAAGGACCTAAACCTACGCTATCCAAAGCCCCACTGGGCCCATATAGCTACAACAAAGCTAAACAAGAAAAACAACAACAAACCGGGTCTAGAACAAAAATCCAGACCCGGGTCTAACCTATCTAAATTCACCGCAGTCCGAACAATTCGGACAATAACCTTAAGGGGAAATAGCCTATGCACTTCCACAGACATTCTATTCCAACCAATGATTCTGAACCAAATTTCCTCACAACCCAAGCAATCTGTCACATAAGATGGATGGGTATTCCCTCCTCTGCTCAAACACTCTACAAAACGGATCCGGCATTAGCCCCATTATGTAGAGGTATCTCCTTAAATCACAATACCCAGTAAGTGAGTACTGGTGTGGAGGTGAAAAACCAGGCAATGAAAGCCTGTTATAGAATTAAACAGGCAGGTTTTTGGCAGGGTAAGCGATATGGTCATTCTACCATTTATCGTGAGATGCTTTTAAGGATTCCCATTACAGGTTTCCCTTCTGATAGGAATTTGAAGACTTTTGTCTTTGGTCATTCCTACAGGGTTAGGTTGCCTTCTAGGGAAGATTGGTTAACCCTGGGTCCGTCTGGTGTGATTCCTGAGAATTATCTCCGATGCTACACGGACGGTTCCAGGATGGATGGTAGGTCTGGGGCTGCCGTCTATTTTGAGACGGGAGATCATTTGGTAGCGCCTCTTGGTGAGTGGGCCACCGTTTTCCAGGCTGAGGTTTATGCAATTCTTTGCTGTATTTTGGATGAGAGGGTGCGTAACACTAATTTAAAAGGTGTTTGTATCTGCTCGGATAGCCAGGCTGCGTTGAAGGCGCTTAATTCATGTGTCTTCACTTCCAGATTGGTGTTGGAATGTTCTAGAAGACTGGAAGATCTTTCTTCATTAAAGGATGTGCTTCTGGTCTGGGTTCCAGGTCATATGGGAATTTTTGGGAATGAGGAGGTGGATAGGTTTGCCAAATTAGGTGCCTCTCTCCCTTTCATTGGTCCAGAGCCTGCTGTTGGTGTGTCTTCTGACACATGTTTGTCGGGCTTTCAGACGTGGATGACCTCACAGCACTCATCCTTATGGATGAGTGCAGTGGGTTGTCGGCAGTCTAAAATGCTCATTGGGGGCCCGGACGGAGCTTTGAGTAGTGGGGTCCGATGTCTTTCACGGACCTCCCTCAGGTATCTGGTTGGATTCCTCACTGGGCATTGTGGTTTAAGGAGACATCTCTATATAATGGGACTTGTGCCTGACCCTTTTTGTAGAGTTTGTGAAACTGAGGAGGAAACACCCATGCATTTGATGACGAATTGTTTGGGTTGTGAGGAGATTAGGTTTAGGACCTTCGGCCGGAATAGGATGTCGGTAGAGGATCTTAAGCTGTGTCCTTTTAAGGTTTTGGTCCGATTTGTTCGGTCTGTTGTGAAACTTAGATGGTTAAAACCTGGGCCTGGATTTTCATTCTAGTCCCAGTGGTAGGTATTCTTTAGGGGCAGCTATATGGGCCCGAGGGGGCTTTGGATAGCGTAGGGTTTACTTCCCTCCCCTTTTGGGAATAATAATAATAAGTGAGTACTGGGTTGCTGACTCGGATACTGAATCCAACTGTTTCGAGAAGCTGTTTCACGGTTGGGTCCGTCTCACAGATAAATGCAATTTACAAATACGCTGATAATGCCCTAAGAGTTGGGAGTTTTATCCTTTCTGATTAACTAATTCATTTATTATTTTGTTAATAACATCTGGTTCAGTTTATGACAGTAGTCATGAGTTTTATTTCTTTTATGTATTATATATTATAAATATCATTAGATCCGTTCGCCTCGAAGAGTCATTTTGTCGTGCAGAGAACTCTGATCGTTTTTTTTTGTAAAAAACTTTAATCACTGACCATAAGTCATTTGTAACATGGTCCCTATTTAATAACCTCAGACTCTCAGAGATATGCTGGTTGTTGAAACTAAGAGCAGAACTGTTATACCTAAATTATACCCCTTGGTTGGAGAAAGATTCCGAACAAGAAATGTGTCCTCTCTGTAACTGCCAAGTACGGGAGGATTTGTTTCATTTCTTGGCAGAATGTCCTGCATTATTAGAAGTGCGGTTCCTCCATCTCGGCAAATGTTCACTTTCCGGAGGAGAAATTATTGTCTGCCTAACCGGACAACGGCCTTGTCATCCTTTAATTGTTTATGCTCGCTACGCTTGGTGAGTTAGGCACGTCGGGATCTCAGATTCTTTAGGTTAGTTTTTTAAGTTTTTTTATTCTAATTTATAAAACTACGTTTGATTTATTTAACCATTAGTTGCGTTAATACTTTTATTTACTTTCCTATCTTATTCCACTTCTGTTTTAGTTCTAGTATAATTCTTGCTGTGTTTTTCATCATTTTTCTTTTTTTTATTATTTTTTGTTTTTCCGTTATGGCTGTAAACTCTGGCAGACGGCTCTTTGCCATGCTTCTGTACTCAAGTATTATATTATTTATTGTATTATTTTTAAAATAAAGTACTTATAATAATATTATAAATCAGAGACATTTTGTGGTCATCGACCGGTTTCGGGCGTTCGCCCATCTTCAGGATGCGTTTTTCAGACAGTGTGACAACACAGACTTGCACAGAGCAAATTCAGTTTACATACTGACTGGTGTTTTTAATTGTATTTAAAAAACTAAACTCTTAAACTAGGTCAAGGGGTATGGTGATAGTAACTGGGTGGGAAAAGGAACACGTGTTTGGGTTGTTAAAGGGGCAAATTTTCCTTAAAATGGAAACAACACGTTGGGGTCTAATTTTTAAACTCTGTTGTTGGAGGGAGATTCACTTGACAATTAACTAATCAAAATAAAATATAAAATATATAAAAATTAATTTAAAATTAAATAAAATAATGATTTAAACTAACATAATTTAAAATTAAGCGATTTTTATAATTATTTTAAATTATTTTTTATTTTATAATTATGCATTCCAGTCAATATTTCACTTTTCACACAACATTCACATACGGCATCCACGATGTATATTTTCATCGTGGTAGTGATGTCATCCTGGCCATAAAGGACGACGACTTGACATAATAGAACAACTCGAAATATATAAGACACTAAACTTAAAAAAACAGACAAAATTTCCAGTGAACCATTATTCAAAACACTCTTCCCACAATAGCAATAGAAACGCTAGTTATATATATTAACTGCTAGTTATATATATTAAAAAAAAAGTATGCGTGCGTACTCGGATGATGTATGATATATGTGAATGTTGTGTCTAAAAAAAAGGTGATATGTTGAGTGGAATGCTTAATACAAAACTTAATTATAACAAACCATATTTAGGTATACATGCGTGCGTGGATGCCGTATGTGAATGTTGTGTGAAAAGTGAAATATTGACTGGAATGCATAATTATAAAAAACTTAATTATAAAAATCGCTTAATTTTAAATTATGTTAATTTAAATCGTTATTTAATTTAATTTTGAAATTTATTTTTATATATTTTATATTATTTTATTTTGATTAGTTAATTGTCAAATGAATCTTCCTCCAACAACAGAGTTTACAAATTAGACCCCACGTGTTGTTTCCATTTTAAGGAAAATTTGCCCCTTTAACAACCCAAACACGTGTTCCTTTTCCCACCCAGTTACTATCACCTTGACCTAGTTTAAGTGTTTAGTTTTAAATACAATTATAAACACCAGTCAATGTGTAAGCTGAATTTGCTCTGTGCAAGTCTGTGTTGTCACACTGTCTGAAAAACGCATCCTGAAGATGGGCGAACGCCCGAAACCGGTCGATGACCACAAAATGAAGCAGGCTACCAATGTCTCTGATGCTTTCCAGCTCTGCGGAACCAACCACCAAAACTAATATTATAAATATCATATCATTTTTGTATATTGTAAGCCAAACTTCTTGCAAAAGGAATGTTATTCCTGTATGCAATAAATAAATAAAATAATAAAAAAAAATATACCCAGTAAGAGATCTAACCAGATGCTTGAAAGAAGTTCGTGAAAGACACAGCAATATCTTACTATAGCCCTGTCCGGGAACCTTGTCTCTTCCAGGAGCCTCTACAGTTCACTGTCCGGTGATGTACAGTGTTGTCTAACAAGAGTACACTGAGGCCGGCAATGGATCCTATCTCCCCAATGGCCATACATGTTGGACATGCCTTAAATTAAAATAAAATAAACAATATGTTAGAGTAACTGAGCAAAAAGTTCTTACTTGAAAGAAAAATTTGTCGATTTTTTATTATTAACTGCAATACATCGCAATACAGGATCACAATACTTCCTCTTTAAAGAAAGTAAAAATTGTTTATCTTTAAAAATCATTTTAACACTAAAAAAATATTTTTCTTTTAATTAATACCGGCATTTCTTTGTGGTGGCTTGTACACGGCCCATTTTTACTTTCTCTTACTCCTAGTAAGAGGAAGTATTGTAATCGGTCAAATTTTCGATATGAGTTTTCACCGGAAATATCCGTTTGAGATCTCCTGAGTCCAAAAAAGTGGTTTTTAGCAAAGTCTGTGGGTGTGTGTGTGTGTGTGTGGTGTGGTGTGTGTGTGTGTGTGTGTTGTGTGTGTGTGAACAGCATAGCTCAAAAACGAAAAATCGTAGAAAGTTCAAACTTGATATTCCGTTTAGTTATCACCATGGGATCCGACAGTGAGACATCTGTCAAAATTCCTCAACCGGAAGTACCACTTTACTAGATGTTTTTTTTAATTTTACAACAATTTTCTTTAAACATTTTATATCAACTACACATACTAACAGTTACAACTTTTATTTGAAACATTTCTCCGGGAAAATTCTATGAGGGCACTTCTGTGGGAGGGGTGTGGTTAGGTCTTAATCCTTAACTGCTCATTCAGTTTATTAGACAATTCTGTCATCTAAATAATGTTAATTAGAATTAAATATGTTGTTGAAATTCCGAGTTTGAATTAAATCGGATAACCGGAAATGCGTTTGTTTGAACACTTTTCTAAATAATTTTTTCGCAGTTTTCTCAAAAATGGCTCTGACGATTTTCTTGAAACTTCTTATATGAACTAAACATGCAAAGATCTACATCTTTTATTTAAAACATTTCTCTAGAAAAATTCATTTAAGGGCACTTTTACGGGAGGGGTAGGATTACAGCTTCCTCTAAAGTGGTATCATAGTTGATTATACAATTCTATCATCCAAACAAAAATAATTATAAATAAACTTCCAAGTTCTAAGAAAATTAGTAAACCGGAAGTTAGCTTTTACTGAACAGGTTTTTCACATTTCGAACGAATTTCGTTATATTTAGGTACACAAACTATAACCTTTGTCAATTATAATTTTGAGAACAGGAGTAAGAGAAAGTTGTGTGAGTGTTTCACACCAAATTTTTTTTTCTTTTAATTAATACCTGCATTTATTTGTGGTGGCTTATACGTACACGGCCCATTTTTTTAATGCAGAGTTCTTTATTTCTCCTGTAAATTCAAACCCTTAGTTTCAGAGTAATGTAGCTACACTATATTGCACGATAAGAAAACACCCTTTTCAATTCTTACAACCAAGATAATGCCACATTATAGCCGTAGCAATATTACTTTACTTATTCTGACTTTAGAAAAAAATTATTCACCCATGATGTAGCCAACTAAGCGAACAAGTTATAACTTTTAAATAAAATTCATGAACAATGTCAGATTTACAAGCATGCTTTGTCATGCTTAAATTGTTTATCTACTTTGACACTTTTTCGATTATGAAATTTGTTAATCTTGTTGGTGGCCATTAACGAAAAACCCTATTCAGTAAAGTCGTACTTCTTGTTAATCAAATTTGCTTGAAATTTGGGATTATATCAATATATTTAATGTATCCATTATATTATATAGGTGTTTGAAACCACACATTGTACAGAAGTAGCAGTATCACTTTGAATCTGTGATATAGTTGTGATGGATGCAAGAAACTTGGAAATAATATTAATTTATAAATAAATCAAAATTAAGAAAAAGATTGACATTCCCTTGCAAAAGGACAAGACCAGGTATACAAGTCCAGTTACTTGTACGGTTCAAGAACAATTATGGCATTGTACTACCCCTTCTCCTCACAGGGGAGGAATTGAAGGAACAAAGAGAAGAGATTCTTTGCAAGACAGACTTGTGCTGGAAATCAAGGTGGAAACATCAGAGCTATACCAGTATTACGTTATAGGAAATTAATGTGATGGATGCAATAAACTTGGAAATAATATTAATTTATAAAAAAATCAGAAATGTGACATTCCCTTGCAAAAGGGCAAGCCAGGTATAACAAGTCCAGTTACTGGTACGGTTCAAGAACAATTATGGCATTGTACTACGCCTTCTCCTCACAGGGGAGGAATTGAAGAAACAAAGAGAAGAGATATTTTAAAGACAGACTTGTGCTAGAAATCAAGGTGGAAGCATCAGAGCTATACCAGTATCGAGTTATAAGAATTTATTATAAGTTTTTAGAGTGATATTCAAAATACTTAATTTCTCTTAAAGATAATATATTTAATTTAATCTACCAGTGTGTTCTTAATTATTCTTATACTTCTATCTCAAACAAACATACAAGCCCTTTTTGGAAAACGCTCGTGCTACTTACTACAAACACACATCATCATTTCATTACATTACATAGTGGATGTAGTATGGCAAGTGGAAACATTATTATCAAAAGAACAAATTAAGTTTTTATGTTAATTATAAATAATCATAATGTGAAACTTATTGTCGGACATTTTAAAAATGAAAGAGAGCAGTTTGCGCATACAGACATAAACGGGGATAAGCTATGCAAAGTATCTCTGCTATTATCAAGCTATTATAAGTATTTCTCTGGAAGGCATTTCACTTTATTTACTGTTCATAGAATGGCTGGTTTCAATCTTAAATCCCAACAAATCATTACCAATATTGAGCGCCATTTGAATGTAGCCATTACGCTACTTATTTATTTGGAAGATTTCACTTACGACATGGGGTCATGCGGATGCGGTTTTGCCTATAACAACTGCACAAAAGAAGAAGTCTATTTTTTTTTAATCAGATTGCAAACATTTTCCTGTTTAGCGGTAAACACCAAACGTAGAACACAACCATACATACACACATAATACAGACAAGACAATTCGCTATACATATTTTTTCATACTATCGATAAAAACTTAACTTTGAAAATTTGCCTCCTATAGCAGTAAGCGAAAGTAAAGAAATAATGTTGCATAATATTAATCATTGCTAATTGTAGCGCAAACAATTGCAATGTGCTTGGCACGCTATAGATGGCCAAAATTCACAAACTCAATATTATTACTAATTCAATTATATGAGTAGGAAAGGGAATAGCTGAGTGGTTAGCGTACTGGACTCCCACGCGGAGGACCCGAGTTCGAGTCCAGCTGTGCTACCCTTAGAATTTTTCTTCCTAGAAGTCTCTACAGCTCACTGTCCGGTGATAGACAGTGTTGTCTGTAACAGAGAACACTGTCTGGAGGCCGGCACTGCACTGAAAAGGCTCCGGGCGCTAATGACCATAGATGTTAACGCGCCTTAAATTAAAAAAAAAAAAAAAAAAAAATTATATGAGACAGAAAAAGAGGTAAAAGTTTCACAACTCTGTGACTGGAATGCTGATTGTTCTTGGTTTAAATTAAAAGTGGTTTACACTTGTGTTTACAAGAATTGATAAATTATACAGCTAACACGTTAGTCTAGTGGATACCGCATTCGCTTTTGGTGCGAGAATTCAGGGTTCGGATTTCCGTAAGGGCAAAGACGGTGTTAACTCTGCATTATATGTAAAAGTGGCGTACTACAGTTAGTAACGAATCTAGGCAGCAATGGCTAAAATTGATCAGCACCGGGAACCGTTGCGTGCTTACTGCCACCCCCTAAAAAAAAAAAAATAATCCCATCTGACTGTTGCGTCAAACGTTGGATTAATATGTCTTAGCCTTAATCAATGCATTAAAAATGCTATATTTGATATTTTTCACTATATGTTAGTAATTTTAGATCTAATGATATGGATATATTCACGTATAGAGGATTAGTTTACTTAATCAAAAGTATTCTCTAGGGATACGAAAACAAGATCCTGTGGAATACTATTCCTAAACACAAATATATGTTTAAAACTTGTTACATATAATGAATATATGATGGAATAATGAAAATTGAACTAGCAACCATTATTCTCTTTAACTAGAGAAATCCTAAGAATGTTACTTAAGTTTGCATTTAGTTTTCCGTTATATTATAGTTTCTCCTGATACCAAACTTCACATACTCTATTAGAGGAAATATTATATTACGTTCAGTTTAGATCAACGAAAACATGATATCAAATTTTGTAGTTTCAATTTGTTTCTCCGATAGGCTATATCCTTCAACTCTCTTAGTAGAGCGCATCTAAACACTCCTCTATAAACAACTAACTTGGAAGTTTTACTAAAAGTTGATTTGCATCCTATCATTCCATAAAAAACTTTAAATGCTAAGTTTAGAGTAAGGCGTAACTTCACAGATCCGTTCTATTTTTTTTTTTTTTAATTTAAGGCACGTCAACATCTAGTCATTGGTGCCCGGATCCTTCTCACTGCACTGCTTGTTACAGACAACACTGTCCATCATCGGATAGCGAGCTGTAGAGGCTCCGAGGAAGAAAAAAATCTAAGGGCAGCACAGCTAGACTCGAACCCGGGACTTAGCAGATATATATATATATATATATACATGCATATAGTATAGTATGGGAATGAACGAGCATTAGAGATATTTACCGGATTAGATGTGAGAAACAGTGTAATGTGGGAAAGTATATTTAGGAAAGAGTTTAATATTAAGAGGGGTAAGAGAGATATTTGCATATACACACATCTACATAATTACATATTTACATGTCTATCAGGAGTTCTCTCAGCCACAGACGTCTGTCTCAGTCTTTTGACAGGGTTTCCAAGAGGGATTGAATGGATAGAAAGTTCTTGTACTAGTGTATTATAATGATTTTGAAAAGGAAATATGAAATTTTATTGTAACGGAGTATAATGATGTCGCGGATAAAAGGAATATTATGGTCATGGTTGTAGGAAATAGAAATATATATTTATTATAATTAATATGTAATTAGTGATCCAGCTACCATGTATGTATTATCCATGTGATTAGAAAAGAATAAAATATAAAATAGTTGTTGTATGATATAAAAAAAAAAAACAAAAAAAAAGTCACCACTGCAATGGTGAATTGTGAATTTGGAAAATTAAAAAGAGCATTGGTGATTTTTAATGAAGAATTTTGGATTGGAGTGTTTATATTCGGTGTTAATTGAAGTACTCATAAAATAAATTATGAACCATAGAATGAAACAATACTAAACGCAAAATGTAGAGGGTATATCCAATGAAATTTACTGGGAATATATGTAAAAATGTAAATAATACAGCATCGTAAGTATTAGGAAAGAATCGTAGAAAATCAAAAGAATGAATGAATGAATGAATGAGAAACAATTAAAGAAACAAAAGGAAGCATATAATCCAATGGTTTGATGAGAAAGATGACAGAGTTTAAGGGGAAAGAAGTTTCTTTAATCTACAAGTTAAAGATTAAAAAAGTCAATAAAAGAGATTAGGAATGCTAAAAAAAAAACACAAGCAATGAAAAAGATGGTGCTTGGCTATTAATTGCCAATTAGGATTTAAAAAAATCATCGGCCGCATGGAACGCAAATAGCTTCAGGGTCAAAAAAGTGGAAATGATTAAAGTGAACAAATAAGTCCAACTTTTTAATAAAACAGGTTCAAACCTTCATGAAGAAGGGAACGTTTGAATTTTAAAACACAGGAATTGAAATATCAATCGAAGAAGTAGTAGTAACACTGAAGAAAAGGAAAAATGGATTAGCCTCAGGGTTCTCCACGCGTTGGTCTAGTGGCTAGCGCACTCTCCTTTCGTGCGAGAATTTAGGGTTCGATTCCCGTGAGGGCAAAGTCGGTGGTGACCCAGCATCGTGATAAAAAGTGGGAAGCTACAGTTAGTAGCCGCCCTAGGTAGCGAAGTCCGGAACTAAACGGCGTAGAAACTGCGGCACCTTATTCAAATCGCCGTCTGGCAACCCTTGGCCCTTCATGGTTTTTGGGGGGGGGATTTGCCTCAGGATCAGGTGGACTTTATGTGGAGCTGCGCTGGAGGTGCTGCTGGGCTTGGCACCGCTGCACTTGTTAGTGCAAGCGGAGGCGAGGGCCAGTGCACATAGATTGCGCAAAAATGGTCTTTGGAGGCAGTGCGGCTCCTTAGCCAAACATTTGGACATATTGCTAAAGGTTAACCCAGGCCCTGTGACAGACATGGCCCAGGATAGCATGTGTCCAACATACAACTTCGAGGTTCCATTTCGGGTGTTCCTAGGTTCTAGGGCGGAATGGTCCAAGGGGTGGGAAAAAAGCTACCGGACAGGACCTCTGTCGTTTACAGATGGTTCTAGGATGGATTGCGGAACTGGAGCAGGAGTATATGGAATGAGCCCGCAGGTACTCATTGAGAGGCCGTTGGGCAGGTATTCCACTATATTCCAGGCTGAAGTTTTTGCCATTAAGGTCTGTGCCGAGGAGAACCTGCGTAGAGCCCCAAGGGGCAAGGTCATACGCATTTGCTCGGACAGTCAGGCCGCACTGAAAGCCCTAGAGGCTTACAGAACTACCTCATCCCTAGTGAAAGAATGTCGTGAGGCATTGGTGAGACTCTCCAGGCACAACAAGGTACAGCTGCTATGGGTGCCTGGACATGCAGGGATTGAGAGGGTAATGAGACAGCTGATCGACTGGCCAGGAACGGGGCTAACACTCCGTTCATTGGTCCAGTGCCGGTCCTGGGGATAACTGGCGAAGCAATTCGTGCAGCGATTAGAGTATGGTGTCGCAGTAAGCATAAAGAGCTCTGGAGGGGAGTCCGGGTGTTATACACAGTAAAAGGATGCTGCCAGGTCTACGAAGGACTCAAATGACTCTTAGTCTGAGGAGGAGCCAAATTTCTCTGGTGACGGGACTATTTACGGGTCATGGTAGGTTCAGGAAACATCTGCACAAGGTAAGGCTCATTCGAGCGGTACCCTTGTGTAGATTATGTCAGGAAGAGAAGGAAACGGCCCCCCACCTGTTGTTTGATTGCGTTGCAATAATTAAATTGAGGTATGAGACCTTTGGTACGTTGCGACCTGAAGAGATAGTAGCTCAAAATGACCTGGTGGTGAAGGCCCTCAAACTTCTTAAGGAGAGAGGGTTTGCTACTAGGAACTATCGGGGATGGCACAATAAGCCTCTGTTAGCTGCAGTGCCGGGATATAGCCCACCCGAAGTTGGTAATAATAATAATAATAATATGTGGAGCTTCTAAAATATGGCGGAAAAAAAAGTGTGCGTCCTCCTTAAAAAGTTCATTAATAGGATATTAGAGGTTGGAAAATTGCCAGATGACTGAAATCAGTATACATCATCCGTTTTTACAAAAATCTGTATTTGAAACACTCACACGACTTTCTCTTACAGCTTTTAATACAATTATATATAAAATGACAAATTTTATTTAAATTTCAATTTTACTCATTTGTCCGAAAATCGTTTGAGCAAAAATTTATAAAATCGCATTTCCGGATTTTGACCAAAACTTTACTGCCACCTCTTACTAGGAGTAAGAGAAAGTAAAAATTATACAAAGAAATATGTACAAATTATAGAGGAATATTTGAGGTCAATACGATAATGAAGATAATAATTAAAATAGGTTCGAGTCCTACAGTGCTGCCCTTAGATTTTCTCTTCCTAGAAACCACTGCAGCTCACTGTTCTGTTGTCGCAAGATGTGGATTAAGATCAAAGGAGATCTGTAAATGAGCAATTTATTTTGGCCGATGACTAGAGATGGTTTTAGCCACTTGCATCACTTATATGTTTAAGATACTACTACTAATAATAATATGTGAAATGGAGATTAAAAATAGATACAATAATTATAATTGCACGGCCACTGCAATTCGGTTTCGCTCTAACACGATCAGAATGTTGCGGAAACCCAGATGTAAAAACTTTAATTCTGCTATTTAACGTCTGTGTGTAGTTAAAAAATGTAAATTACACACTATGGGCACACAATATATATAATTGAGGATATCTTCAAATTCAATCAATGCCTTATGGTTATTCAGGATGTTCAAGATTTGTTGATATGGGAAGAAATTGGCGAAGCGAATTTGCTGGCAAATGGGATTAGAAATAATAAATCAACTCGATTCTGAGGAGAACAATAGTGGTGAAGATTGTGACGGTTGTAAATTAACATTTTCGATGGATGGACTGTTAGAGCATATAGAGAATATGGATTATTTTGATTCGATTGCATACGCTGACGACCTCGCTATTGTCGTACATGGTGATTCTCGTCGGGAGTTAGAAGAGCATGCTAGCGCTGTTGTAACCCGAATAAAGAATTGGTGTCAAGGGGAGAAGCTGCAGATTTCGTTCGAAAAGTCTAAAGTGATGCTAATGAAAGGCAAACTTCATCCTAGTCGTCCTCCCTGGATTAGGGTGGACGATCATAGAATAGTCCACGTGACCCAGTACCTGGGCGTGCTGCTGGATTGGAAGCTTTCTTTTAAGCCCCATATCCAGTGGGTTGCCTCCAGATCTCTCAACTTGTACCAGGGAATAAAAAGAGTAGTCCGTGGTGAGTGGGGGCTGAAGACTGGTGTGGCCTTAACCTTTTACAGGGGCGTAATAGAGAATGTCGCAGCGTACGCAGCTGCCTGTTGGGACGACGAGCTTGAGATGCAGTCGTATAGCGGCACTCTGTTGCGAATGCAAAGAGCCATTTTGTGCTCAGTAACAAGGGCTTATGCGACATCATTCACGGCCTCCTTACCGGTGGTCGCTGGTGTGTTGCCGCTTGATCTCCTTGTAGAGATGAGAGCCCTTACCCATAAGTATAAAAAAGGGATAATGATTGTCGTTGATGGTGAGGAACTGCCCAGACAGACGCCTCCAGCTCTTGTAAAGAAAAAGATCCGAGAGTACGAGATTGGGAAGTGGCAAGACGCTGGGATGAAGCAGAGACAGGGAGAATCGCATACGAGTTCTTCCCTAATTTGCATTACAGACTGTCGATTCGATGGCAGGAGCTATCCCAAACCGTAACGCAATATTTTATGGGCCATGGGGAGTTCAATTCTAAGCTCCATGAGCTGGGATTGAAAGATTCCCCGAATTGCGAATGCGGTGAACGGGATACAGTGCATCACGTTCTCTTCCGATGCTCTCTCCTCGACGAGGCAAGAATCCATATGGAATTCAAGCTGAAAAGGAGAGGAGAGAATTGGCCGGGGGAATGTAAAGAGTTAGTGAAAAGTGCTGAAAATTTTAAAGACCTCGCTCTGTTTGCTCGAGAAGTAGCGGTAATGCGCCGGACTAGACGGATATGTAGAGGTCCGCCTCCACGTGGCAGGGATGGAAACTTGCCTACTATGTAGGTACGGTGCTAAGAGTGTGCTCTAATTTTGAATTTTGTAATTTAACATTAAAAAATTACAAGAAAGCCTAGACTTTTTTTTTTTTTTTTTTGAATGCAGACCCATTCGCTGATTGAATACGAAAATTTAAAAGAACGCGAAATTGCCTATCTCTGTCTGAATCTATGAGTCTAATCTCTGATTGCGACTAGTTTCAGAAAGATTGAGGGTCTCCAAGTGTTGACTTCAACATGACTAATATTTTTCGTCTCTCTCTCCTTATGTTGTTTTATAAATCTCTGTCACACCTACCGGTTTAGTACCAGGATTCCATTATAGAACCAAGTTACTTAAACAGATTTACGGTTGCAAACTGATTACCATTTACCATTATAATGGTTTTTCTGTCTGAGGTGGCAAGGTGCTCATCTATTCATATTTATTTTTAATTCCTAATCCTCATTCAGGATGAGGATATGTTTAATTCCCTAAACATATAAGTGATGTCCTCTTGGGCCAAGACCCCACTGTGTTGTACCCATCCCTATTGCTCTTGTATTTCTTTTTTCTTGTAAGAACTAAGAAACAAAATAGAGAATTGTTCTTTTCCAAGATACAAAGAAGAACAAAGAATTAAAACCAGAAAACAGAGAAAAACTAAAAAAAAATCAAAATAAAAAGAAGCAAGCTATGCTGGACATAGCCTTAAATATTATTCAAATACTTGTCTTGGTGTCTGAACATGCAAGTTATCGGAAAAACGGTGTAGCAGAGTTGAGTGGTGTACAGTTGGTGCAAGAGGGTGTACTGGCTCACCCTTTATCATCCATCACTGGCTTGATTAAGTCATCCATCAAAACATGGATGACGAACGCTTTTCATTGTAATAGAACGCTGCTAGGGCAATGTTGAATATCAGGGGGTGGGGGGAATTTTCTCCTTTTGGAGGTAGAACAGTGTAACAAACTAGTATGGTGAAACTAGAATAGATATATTAAACTATTGTGCGTGAATGTGAAGATGACACTGCCATAAGCTGGAGATTTCATCGGCGCATGATTCAGTAACTGTGAATGCCTAGTTGTACTAAAGTTTCGATCCTTCGGACAGAAGATGCGTGGGTCATCTCCATATTGCGTTTAAGCCTTATTAGTGTCATAGGATTGGATATGGTACTCAAATAAATTCTTAAAATAACAGTATTAATTCAAGGATTCAACAAACGTTTCAAATTACTTGCTAGACTCCTTGACAAGACCTCCAATAACAAAACAAAACAAGATTCTATACTTCACTGCTTGCAACTATTAGAACTTTGCGGTACGATAAATCCTCCGCCGCTACTTATTACGTCTCCAATCATACAGTCCATACATATCTGAAGATTTTTTTTTGTCCTTGATTTAGCAAATTTCTGGTACAACAAATTCCATAGAGTACTTTCGCTTAATCCTTCTTTTCAAGCTCACTTCCAGAAAACTGAGATGTCGTTGACTTCGCGATCTCTTGAATAATAGTCAATGGATAACTAACATTCCTGATCATGACGCACTTATCTTATTTACTCGTTACATATTTATTTATGCAGTTTGTGAACATTCAGTAAAAAAAAAATGACATTGTTCATGACAAATTTATCCACGGATGTATGATATGGCTCACGAAATATGGAATAATTACATGTTTGCACGGAAATATTTACCACGATCGTCAAAAACCCATGCTCACTGAATTGGCGGATTCTCCTTTGAATGTATGAATTCAATCCAATTAAAATGAAGTGGTTATTACGGTGTAAAAAAAAGAAAAGAAAAAAGTATTTAATACTTTCATTTTAAAATAAATACTTAAAATTTAGATTGGGTTTTTTGGATGGGGTATGGGAAATGGATTGGGGGTTAGAGATCGGTGATAATATTTTGTCTACACACAAGCAATAAAAAATTCAAGAGTGTACAGCGCAAAGATCCAGGAAGGTTGTACCACGAGTGCTGGAAATAAGAATTTAGGGGACCTTTATCAGTATTTATGGAGCACGCCATAGTCAGCTAGAGGTGTATAGCGGCGGGTTTGAACATTGGAGAGTTGGGTTTCTACTTCAGCGTCCCTATCCCTTTTGCCTATAGGAAGTTTGTGTAGCGCCAATATCTCGATATTATCTCCTATAAGCCCATTGTACTTAGTGTTCTAGAAGGTATATTCAACTTTATTTCATATTTCTTTATGGCTTTATTTATTCATTATTTTTTTTTTTTAATATGTTCAACACATATTACAAGATTCCAGAAATTTTAATATTATTTTCTAACATTTTTTTACATTGTACAGAAAACATGAAAAAAGATGTCAGCGAAAAAAAAAATTACATTATCTATCTTTACATTCTAGATCTTATTTGAATAGAAAATGTATAAATATTCTTGATGTATTTTAAACGATATGTATGAATAAATAAACCAACAAAGAGAAAATATAACAAATTTAACAGTCCCGGGCATAGAGCGCGCTTCTAATATATATAAGAAATAATTTTGAACGAAACTTTGCGGGAGCAATGACCTACAGCAAAAGAATTCAGGATATTCCTGGTGGGTCTTTTCTCTCGCTGTACTGCGCCTTCTTGATAGTAGTTGGTGATAAATATTATGATTATAGACCACTTTCTAACTAGAAAGCCCAAGGCTTTTAAGATTGAAGACTTCTATAACAAGTGGTTATACAAAGTTGGTCACAGTGGCCGTATCGGTCATTGCTGGGACATTTCCATTTAATCACCTCGTTAAGGAAAAGTACTCTGCGAAATAAGTAAAAAAAAGGAGAACATCTCTTGGTAAATGGTGACTTATCGTACCAAAATAAAACCCTGTTCAAAAAGACTCTAACGGGCTAGACACATGAATTCTTTCCAAACGTGCATCGAAGTTTTAGGAACAAATGGCTGGAACAATGCAATGCATGACGCTGTTTTTTATGGACCATATACCTTCAACTCTCGATTGCATAAAACTGAGATTTATTTCATTATAAAGAAAGATATTATGATGAATTGAAGAAGATACCATTTTTCAAGTGCCTTCTATCTAAGGAAGAAAGAATTCAGTTTCAATTCTGCCTCATTTGTAGGAACATGCCTGGGTCCAAAAAGCTGCGAAAAATCCAACAAAATTATGGCAGATTCCTCAGGAACTTTAGAGCGAGGTGATGAGAAAAGGAAAGCTTGGAGGTTATTTTAGAGAGCAGAGAAGCAGCACAGTAGCGTTTCAAAGCAGCAGCAGGAATACGTTGTTTTTTTTTAAAGGTCATTGGCGCTCGAAGCCTTCTCAGTGCACTGCCGCCCTCCGGACAGTGTTCTCTCGTTACAGACCACACTGTCCATCACCGGACAGTGAGCTGTAGATGCTCCTAGAAGAAAAAATCTAAGGGTAGCACAGCTGGACTCGAACCCGGGTCTTCCGCGTGGGAGTCCAATACACTAACCACTTAGCTATTCCCTTCCATATCTTTTACGTGCGTGGTAAATTTATTAAGCAGCAGCTTTGAAGAAATATTACATTTATAATAGAAGGCTTTAAAATGAAAACCAAGATAAATATTGGATACCTAATACTTGCTCTGCACCTGTACTGTTACTTTGAGAAGCTAGTTAAATGGTAAAGCACTGCTATGCCGTTGTGGTGGTTGGTTCCGCAGAGCTGGAAAGCATGAGAGACATTTTCCGTGGTAGCCTGCTCCATTTTGTTGCCATCGACCGATTCCGGGCGATCGCCCATCTTCAGGATGCGTTTTTCAGACAGTGTGGCAACCCAGACTTGCACAGAGCAAATTCAGAGTGTGTAAAACTGAATTTGCTCTGTGCAAATCTGTGTTGTCACACTGTCTGAAAAACGCATCCTGAAAATGGGCGAACGCCCGAAACCCGGTCGATGACCACAAAATGAAGCAGGCTACCACGGAAAATGTCTCTGACACCGCTATGCCGTTTGTTAGTGTCTATGATTTGGCGTAAACAAACGAACCGTATAATGGACTGCACCAACATTTTCGGGTTTTCTGGTAAAAATAAATAAAATTACATGTCAGAGTTTTGTTTTACGCTACTTACCCAGTATCACAATCGGACACCTTTCCAATCTGAAAACTATAAAGAAATTCTCAGTGAACTTCTTAAGAGTTATCATAGATTGTAAAATTGAATCTTAAAATGCATATATGGCACGCCCACTTGGAATTTCTTTCCTCTGAACCTCGGAGATGTTAGTGACAAACATGCAGAGCGGTCATCAAGTTATTTCCATTATTGAAAAAGATTACCAAGGAAAGTGGAATAGTGAAACTCTTGCTAATTACTGTTGGTAATTGCTATCAGAACGTCCAAAAACTGAATATAAGAGATAAATGAAGAGGATGATGTTCTAATAATTGTAACACCACAACTATGGTTTAATACCTCTACCTTTATTTTTTTTTAAGTATTTTTTCAAAACTTGACATATTAGAAGTAATTTATTGTTATTATTATAAGAAAACGGAAATAAATTGTATACAGAGTGTAAAGTAAAAATAAATAGTTCACAATTTGTTGTCCAGTGTAATTCTGTACGAAATGATACAATTCGAGTAAATCAGTATTTTACAGTACGTGCAAATATTTCTTCAATTCTATTTAATGTTTATCACATGTAATATAAACAAAGAATAGGGTGTAAAACTTTAATAGCCTGAAAAATCGATAAAATTAAGTTCAACAATAACAAAGCAATATAGTTCTCTTGTTAGTAGCAAAAGAATTGTGTTACATGTATTCACAAAAACATAAGAAATGTAGCAATAATAGAACAAAGCAGATAGTGATACAGCCGGCAGTGAAGGGAGGACTAAACTGGCGCCAGTGACGTTATAATTTCCCAGGTAGACTCTCCATTCATCTGATGACATGTGTGGCCAGCCAAGCATAATTTACCCTACAAAATTCCCCGCCCCTTTTTTTTTTTATCTTTTTTTATTTATGCGGTTAATCCAACTTTTCAGCATCCAGAATATTTTCCAACTTCCAGTTAACCCTGCTCTCATTGTTTCTTCCTAAACTCTTTTTCCCTGGTAGATACACTTTATTATTATTTTTTTCTTTTAATTAGGGCACGTCAACATCTAAGGTCACTGAAGCCTTCAGTGCAGTGCTGGCCACTGCGTAGTGTACTTTCGTGACAGACAACACTGCTTATCACCGAGAAGTGTGCTGTAATGGCTGCTAGAAAGAGAATCTAAGGGCAGCACTGCTGGACTCGAACCAGGGACCTCCGCTTTGCTAGTCCGACACTGAGCTAATCTCATTCCTCTTATTTTTTTATTATTACCACTTGGGAGTTAGCTAGGAGGGCGCCTTTCTTTCTCTGCACGACGTCCATCACAACTTTCTCAAATACTTTCATCTCAGTAGACTGTGGGTAATTTTTATGCTTCTTATTTAATGTCCAGGTCTTCGATGAGTATGTGAGTATGGGAAAAAACATCGACCTACATACTGAAAAGTTTGGATTTCTCTATACTGTTGAGGAAGATGTTTCTGACCGTATGAACATTCTGCTAGCAGCTGCCCATCACCGGACAGTGAGCTGTAGAGGTTCTAGGTAGAGAAAAACTAAAGGCCGCACTTAGGTATCTCCGCTTTGCCAGTTTAACGCGCAACCACTGAGCTAATCCCTTCACATTCTATCCCAAACTCAGGGACAAGTTCCCCATTATAGAGGCATCAGCAGGAAAATCTGTTTACTAATCGATTTACTTTTAATAAATCCGCATTTCCTTCACTTTCAAGAGTGTAAAAGAAAATATTTAATATAAATAGTATAGTTACCAACTCTTTGTCTTCTACTAAGTATTTACGGATTAAACATACTCATGCACTTATCATTCTATAGACGAAGTGAGAAATAAAATAAGGGATGGCACAACCAACTAATCCACTCTCCCCCTCGTCGATTAGATCGATGACTTAAGAGGGGATGGATGGAAACATCCCCCCCCCCAAAAAAACATACGGCTCCACCCTGGCTTGCAGAGCAAAGTGTGTGTGTGTGGAAGCCACTAGGTTACAAAGGTGTCATCCCAGCTCGAGTGGCCAGAGAAGGGAAAGTAAAATGTTTGGGGGCGCTAATGACCGTCGTAGTTGATGCGCCCGTAAAAAAAAAAAAAATAAATAAATCCGTATTGGTACCTAACAATTTTTCTTTCAACATAAGATAATATTCTAGAATACAGAATGTTGGAAAGAATTTTATAAATAATATAAAATAATAAAGCTGGATACCGTGGACAAACAAAAAAAATGATCTGTAACATTTCCCAGTTCTGCGGGCAGTATCCAAAATTAATAAGTATATTCCTTAGTATCTATTATTCACTTCACAAAAACTGAGGACAGTTAAAATTAAAAAGAATTTAATTTAAAGCTTTAAACATTATTGTAAAAATAATTGAATTACACCAATTAAAAACACTGGTGAGCCTTGCCTACTACGTGGATTAAATTTAGTTGTACGTTCATATAAATTAATATAAGAATTTTGTAGCGTGGCTCGCATAACCGCCAATAAATGGACACCCAACCTAAATGGGGAAACTACGCCACTGCAATAGATGTTACCCCATAGATGTAATTTTTTTTTTTTTGTACCTTCTTTTATTACCTTCTTTCATTACATCTTTTATTACTTTCAGCAAATGAGTACATACGTAATCATTTTTTTACGTACATATATACATTCTTAATAACTAGATTAGCTATCAGTACAATATTGTAACACGTGAGTCATCGCTGAGTTCTATGGCTTCTATCATGCAAAATGAATTTTCGTTTATACTAAAAAAAAGATGGACTAGCATTTGCAAGATCATATGATAATTGATCATCTCAAATATGAAAAAAGCAGAAATAAATGATAAATTAAACTGAATGAAGAGCGTTGGAGCGCTGGTTTAAACATAAATATGGAAAAAGAAGAATTACATATCTTGGAGGTGAGGAAGCTATGCGGTATGTTACATTGAAGAGGGAATACTGGAGAGTTAAAAGTGGGAGTGGGGCTGGGTGAGTCCATTTTAGTGATTTCTTTTTAAAGAGCGAACATTAAATAAATAAATAAAAAGAACGTGTTATGTCATCACCCAGTGAATACCCTTAAAATGATCTTTTGCGAGAAAAATATTTCAAATAAAAGTCTGTTATAACAGCGTATGTAAGTTAAGTAATGCCTATTTTTTCAGGCGGGCTTAACGTCCGTCCAACTACCAAATTAGGTGTCGTGGACGGGGGCGGAAGCACCTACTTTACTATTAACATTTTTTAAAAAAATATAAAATTTAGCAGTTATACGCTGGACTCGAACTGGGGTCCTCCCACTTACAAGTCCATACTCATAACCACTACACCAACAGCGTATGTTATTTGTATGATATGCAAATTTTGAAAATAATCTATATTATCATTTTCGAAAAAAATTCTGAAATCTGAAGAAAAAAAAGCATTCAATAAAGTAGGAACTTTTAGTTGATTAATTTTCACCAAAACCTTTATCATTTTAATTTTCACCTGATTCCACTTAAAAGAAAAATCAATTTTCAGCTTTCTGGGATTTTCCGTCTTTGATTTAAGTTGACTATACCTACAACACACAGTTTGAAAAAGAAACTACTTTTTCAAACTCAGGGTCTTCAAAACTATCTTTTTGAAAGCAAACAGGCAGTAAGAGAAAGCAGTATTTTAGTTTAAATTGCGGACTTACGACATTTATCTTGCTTTTCAGCCTAATTCTCTTTTGCCTTCTTTTTCAACAATGGATTGAAAAATCAGAGGTTTTCCTTTATAGCACACATTAATTTTATAAAACAGTAAATATGTTAGAAATAACTTGATTTTTTGCCTATTTTTAATAAAAAACCTATAAAGGAAAAATTAGAAAAAGAAATTCTGAACTAGATTTTTCATATAAATAACCAATCACAAGGTAAAAGTGAAGGTGTCAAATGTGGGCGTGGTCAACATGATAATTCTAAATTTCTGATTGGTCTAACATACCATCCACATTTCACACCTTCTTTTCTACACTGTGATTGGTTAATTAATTATAGCTAATTATTTCTTTAAAAAAAAACTAGTTTAGAATTTTTTTTTTTACTAATTTTCCTTCCGTAGATATTTTATAATTATTAAATTGTGCAAAAATATTTTTTATCAAAAAAAAAAATAAAAAAAAATGCAAAAAATCAACTTATTGCTAACATATTATTTACTGTTTTATATAATTAATGTGAGCTATAAAGAAAAACCTCGGAATTTTCAATACATTGTTGAAAAAGTAAGCAAAAGCTGGGAAGTAGGCTGGATGTAGGCAATAATGCAAGACATGTATATCCGCCATTTTGTATTTGGCGTTTATACTAATGGAACAAAATAAAACTAATGTTAAACACCCACAAAAATTTCAGCAAGGAATTCATAATATTCAGTAAAACTTATCTTGGATCTGAAGTGATACCTTGTTTTACATTGTTGCGAGAAACTAGATTTTGATTGAATTATGTAGTTCTTGGGTAGCTTTTTTTTATCTTTATAGATAAATCTCTCTCAATACTTTGGAGACTGCGCCAAATACATAAAATTAAGGACAATATAATGAATAGCTACAAACTCCAGGTCTAAGAATAGTTTTTGGCCGAAAATTATGAATTCTTCTGAGAAATTTTATTTTGTCCCATTACAATAAACTGCCAAATACAAAATGGTGGACTTACGACACTGTATCTTGCATTTCAGCCTAATTCTCTTTTGCCTCCTTTTTCAACAATGGATTGAAGATTGGATGGAGTTCGGGGACGTTGATAACGGTGGATGGTGAAATGTTAATAAGCTGCATATAACTGTGACACAAGGTACTCAAAAATTTAAATTTTAACGAACTAAAGAGAAGAAAGAGAGAATTGAAGTCGTTAAGGGAAGAGCGGTAATGGTAGTATTGGCGAATTAGCACGCTTGTCTGATCTAACGGTCGATTAGCTAGATTAGTGTAGGGAGAACTTTCTAACTTGTAAACGGCTTCTTGACAGAGAGTTGAGTGAAAGACAGTTGATTACTTCTCTGAGATTGTTGTTTGTTGTAGCTCTTAGTGTGATTGTGTGTAGTCTCTTCGATACATATCTGCAACCTCTTGAATGCCGCTTGCATTCATTTATTACTATTATCTAGATGTTATTATAATTAATGTAGGTCTATTAACATTATAATTAAATAGATGCATTATAATTAATGTTGTATAGTTGATAGAATTGTATAATATATTAAAATGGCACTGTAGGAGAAAGCTTAATATTACTTCTCCGCCAGAATACCCCTAAAATGAACTTTCCGAGAATAATATTTCAAATCAAAGGTATATATCCTTATGTGTTTTATTTCTTTTTATTTAAGACACGCCAACGTCTACATTCATTGGCGCTTGGAGCCTTCTCAGTGCACTCCCCGATTTAGATCCAGAAATTTGCAGTGTAACATCTGTGGAAGGGTAGGACATATAATTGAAAAAATGCTTTTATGTCTGTGAAAAATGCTCTGGTCTGTAAAACGGCTAAGTTGAAAGCTGAATTTTCATGAATTCTTGATTGTTTGTTGAAGGTTTATTTTTTTTTTATTTCTTAATTTAAGCCCTTAAATTATCAAGGCTTAAATGTTTAGTTTAGTAGTTCATGGTGGCAGCTCAGCGCTTGAAAGTTGTAGGCCTATTCGTCCGTTCCGTACATGTGGGCGTGCCAGCGCGCCAACAACAGCGCTGAAGATACTGGTCTCATCAACATGGAGACGCCAACACTTGCTGTGGTGAGTTTTCTTAACAGATGAATGTTTATTCTGTTATATTATCTTGTTTTATTGTGATAATTGCAAATCTGAGTTGGGGCATGAATCAACTAAAAGTATGGGTGTGCATTTTTTGTAGGTAAACACAGCATTAGCGCATGAAACTCGAACTTGATTTGCCATTTACTTATAAATAGAGAATCTAACAGAAAGGTTTAGTTTGTTATAATTATTTTTTTATATATATATTTTCCTAAATACCTCGAAAAATATGCGTCCTAGCAAAATTTGACTTTCTCTCGAGTCCTACTATTGACAAAAAGTTTAAAATGATTTTAAATGACATTAGGACCGTTAGACCATAATCCAAAACAGTTTTGGACAATTTAAAATACTACTTATAATAACCGTGGTAACAGATTCTAAATACACATATTTAAAACTGAATCATTTACTTGATATACATCTTACATTACTACACTTAGATCTTCGTTCGGTTTGACACCGCCTCAATGCTTTGTTAAATACCGACGTTTCACCCTTATTAAATAGCCTTCTTCAGAGTTAGTGTCACCTTTAAAGCTGAAACAAGCACATCGTTGGATTTTTTTTTTTTTGAAGCGGGGGAACAATGAACTGCGACCTTTTTTCCCGGTCTATTGTGCTATGCCCCCTGGATGCCGCAGGCTTGCCCACAGCACCCGAACAGATGTCCCAGCTGAACATCCTTTCTACAAAACCTCCATCAGTCTGATATCCCTAAGGAATCCCAGTATCCTGGCAGGCTCTAGAGAGGGTATATCCCCCTCCACCACCTGGTAGCTACCAGGTTCTTGAACCTTATCTGAGTGGCAGCCTCGCAGTTTGTTAGGAGATGTAATGGAGTTTCCTCTAGCTCCCCACAGAATCTGCATAAGCTGTCACTTTCCAAACCCACTTTCACCAGGTGTCCTCTAAGTCGGCAATGCCCCGTGAGGAAACCCCGTAAGAACGCGGAGCTTGTTCTTACTTAACCGATACAGGCCTCTGAAATGTGATTGGTGATGTTGTGTGTTTGTGTGCTGGTACTTGTGGCGTGAGCGGTTTAGTAAAAGGGCTTGTAAGTATATATGTTTAAAAGAGAAGTAATAAGAAATAATTATGAAAACCCTGGTAGATTAAATTAAATATATTGTCTAAGTGAATTTAAATATTTTACAATATCACAACTATATCTTAATAAATCAGATGTTTATCTAGAATAAAGGCAAATCTCTATCACTGGCACTGAGTTTAAGAGAGCGATTCCTGAAGCAAGTGTTCTGGCTTTGAAAGCAGAATGCAGACTGTCTGAAAGAATGCCTTCTCTTACAAAACAGTTGGCCAAGTGGCATTGTATTAATTTAACGGATTCTTGAGCCTTTGTCTCTTTATAGCAATGACCTTAAATTATAGTACCTGGCTCTTTTCACTGCACTAAGATACATTTAAAATATTAACAAAATTCTATTTTTCAAACTATAAAATATTCTAAACTATTTTTCAAAACTATCATTTTCTTTCATTTCTTTCTTCCACTATACCTCCGATCTCCGTTGGTTATAATTCCCCAGGCAGATCTTGGCCTGCCGCAAACCGGGGAGGAAGTACCAGAGTTGAGATCTTCCCGCCTCCTCCTCTTTCCTAAGTTCCTCCAACAGAAACTGGTCTCTACCCCCACGAAAAGGTTCCGGCCGTAAAAGCGGGGTCGTAGCACCTATCTTGACCAGGGCGTCGGGCCATCTCATTCCCTTCAATGCCAACATGCCACGGCATCCACCAAAAGGGTAACTTTATTCCTCCTGCCTAGGTTATTGAGTTTACCTAGGCATTCCAAGACCATTTTAGAGCTGATAACACTCGTTGATTAAATTCTTAATTTTAATCTTGATTATTTTATTTTTTTTAATTTAATTTTTAGTTTATTTTTTAATATTCCCCAATTCAGTCACAGATAGCATGATGTAAAGTCAAAAGCAATAAAGTACAACCATTTAACAGTACAGTGCAATAGTGCATTGTAAGCTAAATAATGTCCTGTACAGAGTTTTGAGTGTACCTATTATAATCATATTGTTTATCAAGTATAATTTTTATACTTCAGAAGACATATATTTCTAATGAAAAGCGAATTTTGAAAATTTGACATGGATAAATCGAAATAACGCTTGCGATGTTTTTTAATTAAGATTAAAAGGATTAGCCCCAGTAATAAGAGGGAAATCGAATCTCTTGATATAAGAGTGGTTGTTATTGCGTTGTTATTATTTAATTTAAATTTATTGCCTTAGTGAAATATGAATGTAAAACTATTATTAGCCTCGGATTAGTTCGTCGTTATTTTTTTTTCTTTTTTCAAGTTAACAAAACCCCCGGTATACCCTCATCAATTATTATAAATATTTGCATGGTTCCTTTATTCATATAATGTTCGGACATTATTTCTTTTATAATGCACGTCAGAGTAAATGATTACGTCACACGGGTGAGAAATATTTACAAGGCTGGTAAGTAGAGGGGCGGCAGTATAAGAGCCTTCTTCCTCCTCTTCTGTTACTGGCCCCTTCGACAAAAGGGAAGACAGCCAAAGTAGTATATATATTATATATATATATATACCCCTCTCACTCACTCTCACATGCTCTCTCTGTCTTGGCCAGAACGAAGTGAGGTCGTAGTAGTCTGTCTGTTTTCCGCTATACACCATAGAAGAAGATTTTACGAGCCACTTTACTGCTTTAATAGCTAAAACTTATTTTAGCTTGAGACCCCCACTACGCTTTAATGTTATCCCAGCTTAAAAAACTCCTTCTTTCCATTCTTTTTTTTTCCCCCCGTATAACTTAGAAATTAACAGTATTTTGGTAAAATATGGAATACTTTTATTCCCATCACTTACACCACACAACAAAAAACACATACACTCACATATAATATATATATATTTATATGCGCCCATTGCTAATCATTTTTATTTATTATTATTATCATTATTTCTAAGGGAGACAATTTTTATTGTTCAGTTTCTCTGAAGAAAGAATTCTTTTATGAAATCTAATTTGTGGAGAGAAAAACAAGTTGTTTATTATGGTTTGTATAAAAAACTTATTCGAATTCTTTTTCTTCATTCTGTTATATAAAATATTCTTACATTTTCATAGGACCATTCCATTATTCGGCTGGCAGTGATCACTTTGGCAATCATAATTTTACTTAATACAGTCCGAAATAAAGGCCCGCCCATGGAAATCGTACCCAAAGTTTTGCTCGCACCAAGAGTAGGAACGTTCATATCACAATTCGGCTAAGCATAAGTATAATGGGGTTGTTGAGGAGAGAAATTAGGTTTGATTAAATGAACGAGATATGAAGACACTAATATAATGTAGCTAAGTTTACACTAACTGCACTAGACTTTATAATGAAAATGATAGAATGAATGGTGTGAGTAAAGATATGGACACGATGCGATGTACAGTTGTATGGTTGTATTTGATAGATGTCCTCTAGATAGATTCCCTTATACACACAGGCTTATATACACAGGTTCTCCCACTCTAGCCTGCCTAAGTCAGAGAGTAGTCTCTGTTAACCAGAGAGGGCCTCTCTTCTCTCTGCTGTGGTTGCATTATCTTTGCGGTACCATTACAATAAGTATTCTCTCAGTTCTTGTTAATCATTTATTTTTTTGTTGCCTTTTAAAAAAATAGTATTTCATAGCCAAAAGTTTGGCTTTGTATATTAAAAATATTCTTGTGATAATCCAAAGTTATGGATAAGGAGTTTCTGTGTAGATTCAAGTATTAAAGCCTACGCCAGCGTGACTTCTATAGGTCTATACGCACAAATTAAGAGTAGCCTTTCACATTTGATGCGAGGATAACAGGGTTTAATTGATTCCCTTTCATATTAAGACGTCGTCTTATTTATTTGCGGGTATATTAACCGCTGTAAAAGAAATTTGTATGAGTGTTTCATACCAGATTTTTTTATTTTTTTTTATTTTATTCGTAAGAAATAATGATAATAGTGAAAATTATTCTGAAATTAAAATAAAAGTTGATGTTGATTTTTAAGCATAAACACAAAATATAGCTAAATATATAGTTAGTGTTTGATTCTTAACTTAGAACTAAGTTATTATAATTAAAGGGTGAATTCAACCAAAGGAAACAAGTTTTAATGAACATCTGAAATTATTCTTAGATCTTGTACATTTTCTTGTGATTATTCTTTCACCGCATACCTTCCAGTTCGATACTCAAAGAAAACCAATGAAGATATGAACAAGCCAGAGAACCCAAATGAAGGTTGTTATACATTCGCTGTTTGTTCTACATTCTATAAAATTTTAGCTAGACAAGCTTCAAAAGCTTCAAATTAATGATAAAAATAAAAATAATAATTTAAAAAAAATATATATATTTTTATTACTTTCCTTTTTAATTCAAAATACATGCTATTAATTTTATCGACCTTTTTCCATCTACCATTTCAAATGGCAGTTATTGTAATAATATCATCTCTGTTAGAGGTAATTAGTGGAATGGCGAGAATTACTATTATTCCACACTCGGTTACAATGGCAGGTAGCCAAGCATCTATTGAAATTAGCAATTGTGCCTTTCCCTAACTTTAATTGCTAAATATTATTGGGTATTTTAATCAATTTTTAAGTGCTACGTTTTAATAAAATATAATATTGTTTTTACCTTTATATTGTTAACATTTTAAAAATTATGATCTTGTTTTCAATTATTATATTTTGTCAGAATTTATTATTATTATTTTTTAATTATTATTATAATATTAATAAACAGCAAGCGTATCGTAAAGCAGTGAACTCAAATAGAAGTAACAGCCGAATGTAAAGAAGTAATAATATTCTATTTGTGCGGAAAAGTTAACGTCCAAAAGTAAGAAATCTGAAATGAAGACCTGGGGGGGTAACAGAAAAACACCATCAAGAATTAACAAACAAATAAATCTCTATTTATTAAGGTCTTGAATCTCCAGTGCCCACAATACAGTTTTATTTTCAAACGCTCCGCACAGAGCTTAGAGCAGAATAGGCTTGATGCTATTATATCCAATTGGAAGCAATTGTGGTAGCGTCGCCATGGAGAAAATACACCAAGCCAGCATGCTCGAGCTTACACGCTAAACGGACGGGCTCTATAGCCGGACAGGGAGCACCATGTCCTTTTCCATGAGGCGGGAGTCAATTTCCGATTCGGAGGACCATCAGGCTGTAACCTGAATAATGAAGATTAAAAAGAAATTAGCGAAATAGTTTAACTAAAGACAAGTGGTCACAAAATAGAAGGTAATTTAGTGGGTCAAGGTACGGATACGCCTTCGCAGTGAAGGATTGAGCTATATAACGATATAGTTGTTAAATAGAACAAGAAATGAATAGGTAAAAGAAATATACCTTAACCTTGACCAAATAATGTGAAGATTTAAGCGTTTGCAGTGGTTGTCGACGTGCCAGGCGAAACAGCTATTCTCATATAAGAAAGGTGCTTAGTTCTGTAATGAAGAAACGCTATTAGCAAGCAAAAAAACTCAAGCTGATCAGCTTAAAGTGGTTACAAGAAACTAAAGCAGTAAAATACCCAAATAAGTGAATATGGGTGAGGTTAGCTGAAACTAATAGAAGGTTTTGCACACTAGTACAAGTAAAAGATGCCCAATAGAATGGCAAAAGTATTAAATGAAAGGTATTTACAAATATAATAAAATACCTAGCGTAATTACCTGGTTCCAGCCTTGAAGTAAGTGAAGAACTTGTTAGTAGCCAAGTTGAAGTGAATTTAACCACTCTGCACAAAGGTCTTGCCAAGAGTTATGGTTAAAATGCAACACTAAAATATGTAAAGGTAAGTAGCTCGAAAGAGATAAGAAAATATAATAATAAATAATAGTAACTAATAAAAACAGAGAATAAGTTCGTTACCCAATAAGTTGAATCTTTACCAGTACCAAGCTTGGTACGTATGATTTGTAGTAGTATGTGTTGCAAGAGTAAATTAGCTGAAAACAGGTTGAAGTATTCCAACAGCCCAACTTGGTGTAATGACGATTCCGCAGAACAGAGATAGAATCGACTTTAAAATTGTACAACTGCAATAGCTGAAGTAAACTTGAGCTGTAGGCCACAAAAAGTGAAATTTCCACTGACAAAACGCATAAAAAAACACTGATAACGCCACACACAGAGGCGAGATAAAGTTACATAGTAATGGCTGGCACACAAGGCAAAGCTGAAGTTAAAGTGTAAGTGGGAAGTGACGCTTCCCTTGGCGGAAAAGATAGTAGTGTACGTACGCTAAATGGATGAATTTGATTGGCTGAGGGTAAGACAAATAGTGCCTGAGCTGGGCTCAATTAGATACTTTGTAGAGTTTCAGCCAACATAATAAGAATAATATAAAATGTTTTACACCTAAAGTGTGATTAGAAATGGTTATATACATGAAATTTAACTAATTCAGGATTAATAACCCACGAATAGAACAGTTGAGTTCGCCTGGCGGCAACAGACAAAATGCCTTGGAAATCTAAACAATTTAAATTCGCGGGGTTTTTAAATACCGACACTACTATTTTCCGGAACCACCATTTAGACTCAGGAGTAAGCGCTCCACCATACACCAAAGTCCATCGCATTGTGACCTTCATTGACCACTATTGATTGACAGATATTTTCCAGTGCAAATCGAACATCCTTCTCTCCTTTCAATATGTCGAACCTGGAATATCGCAAGGCAACATTCTAAGTCCTAAGTCCCAAAATCCTAAGTACTAAGTCCAATATACACTGTATATATCTATCCCAACGAATCTGGATACTTTCCTTCATACCTATGCTGATGACGCATAGACACCTTGACTCCTTAAAAAAATTGTTCAAAAAGTGGGCCATCAAACTCGATGAGAACCAAATCCCTCCATTACTCCTTCTCCAGTCTGCTATGTTCTAATTCCTATACCAATAGTTAACGTAGTTTGCTATCTTTTTGGTTTTGGACTTGGACAAACTTGTGGACAACAGATCTTAAACTCTCATTGGACAGTAAAATACTAATTTATATTAAAGCCTATCTGGCCGTACGGCAATGAAATGGGGGAATTCAGTTGAATCTCCCAAAAGTTTCAAATCTCCAAAGAATCCAATCTTTACAATACGAAATTCTCCGCTGCATGTCTCCAATCAAATTGTTCATAAAGATATTAATGTTCCATTCGTCGCCTCCCTTTATAGGAAATTCTAACTTTACCTAGATTCACATACCAATCCATTAAGTACAGTATCTGCTTTCCAAGACTCTTCCAGATAACTCTCCTTTAAAAAGACAGTGGGTTCGCGATCTTCTCTCTGACGGCCGAGAGTGACTAAGTAGTGTTACCACTAAGTAACTTCTCTTATATTTACTGTGATCATTGTAACTTAATGAGCTTTTGCGGTGATTGCAGCATAAAAAAAAGAAAAGAGTATTTTAGATTTATAAATTTTATTTTAACTTCATACAGTACTAATTTCGTAATCTTTAGAATAAGTCTAGGGACTAAATAGTGATTAAATTTGCCTTTTAAATGACCTATAACTACTACATTGCATCGCACTCTGAACATAAGTCTACATAAGCCCTATTTCTGCAAGCCAGGCTTTCCTTCCATTCATCTATCCAATAAGTTTTGTGGACGGAAACTACTAATTTTAAGTCAACTAATCACTGATTTTTTTTTTTTTTTTAATGATATCAATACTAACAAACAAATACCAGACCTATGAAATTTTTGTCAGTATTTATATAATTTATAAAAAATTAAATATACAAAGATCATTTAATACACACATTTTTTAAGAGACAAAATACTTTCTTTTTTTTATGGCGCGTCAACAACTATGGTCATTGGCGCCCGGATCCTTCTCAGGGCACTGCTGGCCTCAGGGACAGTGTTTTCTTGTTACAGACAACACTGTCCATCACCAACAGTGAGCTGTAGTGGCTCCTAGGAAGAAAAATAATCTAAGATTAGCACAGCTGTACTCGAACCTGGGTCCTCCGCATGGGAATCCAGTATGCTAATGAAATGTATTTGGTGTGATCTGTTGTAGTGTAGTGGTGTGGTAGCTTGTAGTGGCTTGAGCGGTTTTGTAAAGGGGCTTGTGTTTGTAAGTTTTTAAAAGAGAAGTATTAGTAATAAACAAGAGAGCACCACTGTTTTTAAAATAAATATATTATTCTCTAAGCAAAAATTTAAGTACTTTACAATATCACAACTGTATCTTAATAAATCAGATGTTTATCTAGAATAAAGGCAAATCACTATCACTGGCACTGTGTTTAAGAGAGCGATTCCTGAAGCAAGTGTTCTGGCTTGAATGTCGTGTTCAGATTATTTTGAAGGAATGTCTTCTCTTCATAGTTCAAATCCTTTCAAATAATGGCTGGTATATCTGGAGGAACGTTTATTGTTTTACCCTAACTGTTTCTTTACCCTTTGTCTCTTGGTTTGCATTGTCCTAGATTGTAGTACCTGGCTCTATCCCCATCACTAAAATACACTATTTGAACTAGCTAATTTTCACAAAATTATTTTACTAAACTATTTTCCAAAACTATTATTTTTCCATTTCGTTTTTCCACTACACTAACCACTTAGTAGCTATTCCCTTCCTTATTATTAATTAGATTAGATTAGAATGTAGTTTTATAAAATAAACCAAAAAATTTAACAATTTTTTGATTAATATTTTTCGACTAATCCCCTAATATTGATACACTTGTCTCTAATAAGGAAAAATCTGGTATGAAACACTCACACGACATTCTATTACTGCATTGAATACGATGTAATGGACACATTTTCATTAAAATCTGTAATGTTCACAAACGTTTTCTATAGGTCTGCGATAGAAAAAGGTGCTAGGTATTTTTATACATAACTGAGCCTAACTAATATGAAAGCGCCCACTCAGCTTGTTGCAGCGAGTTTAAATTTCTATTAGCAGACAAGTTCCTCCTCCAGAAACACGTAAAACAAATGTTTACTGAAAAAGGTTACAAAAAAAAGTGATAGGTTTTTATTATTGTTTGTGTATTCCAAGTTTAAAGGAAACTTTGAAATACATTATGTAAGCATATGTTCCTCTTACAGTAGTAAGAAAGGAAAGAAAAAAAGTAAAAAAAAAAAAAAAAATGATGGTAACTTTAGTGATACTCTTAGTTGACCTTTCTAACATTCTTTGGCGAGCCGCCCAATATACATGTATATATGGGTATATGAAAGGATTTTTATACGCTTGATTGAAGATGTCTGTTTAAGGTGCTCTCCTGACATTACTGTTTGTCGGCAATAGTGACAGCTTTGGCAGTCTACAATACCCATTACTAAATACGTACATTGTGTCAATATCCAACTTGGAAGCTCCAACACTTTAACTTTATATAGACGCTTCATTTTGAATTATGCCAGGCAATTTTTAATGATGTCATTAAGAAGAAGTTTTCGAGCTTAAAAAACTGTTCTAAATAGGAAAGTGAGAAAGTTAATAAACTTTCCTTTTCAAAATCTTTTTTAAGTAAAAATTAAAAAAATGTTTTACATTTTTACACAATACACACACAACTTTCTCCTACTACAGTTTACAATATTATGATTGACAAATATTATAGTTAGTATATCAAATTTTATGAAATTTTTGTCGGTGTTTTTTATGGAGAAAATCGCAAAAATTAAAAAAAAAAAAAACCGTTCAGTTAAAAACGAACTTCGGGTATCCGATTTTTTTTTTCAAACTCGCAATTTCAACAACATATTAATATTAATTAATATTATTAGATGATAGAATTGTTTTAAAAAAATTACCCTTAAATTAATTTTACCGAAAAATGTTCCAAATAAAAGTTGTATCTTGTGTTATACAAAGTTTCAAGAAAATTGTTGCAGCCATTTTGAGAAAATTGCAAAAAAAAAAAATAAATAAAATCAGTAAAGTGGTATGAAATGTGATTGGTGATGTTGTGTGTTTGTGTGGTGGTGGCGTGAGCGGTTTAGTAAAAGGGCTTGTATGTATATATGTTTAAGAGAGGAAGTATCAGAAATAAGAAAGTAGTTACCACTGCTAACAATAAATATATTCTATTAAAATAATAACTACAAGTTATTTGCAAAGATATTATAAATTTATTAATATCCACTGATGCTATGAGAGTGAAAAACAAGTGTTCTGCTTCGGTGTGTACAACAAACTGTATCTTAATAAATGATCTAGAATAAAGGCAAATCACTATCACTGGCACTGAGTTTTTAAGAGAGCGATTCCTGAAGCAAGTGTTCTGGCTTTGAAAGCAGAATGCAGACTGTCCTGAAGGAATGTCCTCTCTAACGGGGGATTTTCTCTTACAAAACAGTTGGCCAAGTGACATTGTTATTTTCCTAACGGATTCCTGTGCTTTTGTTTCTTTAGCAACAATGACCTTACATTTTTAGTACCTGACTCTAAAATACATTATTTTTGCCAAAATTATTTCATTTAAAATATTTTTCAAAACTATTTATTTTTGCATTTCTTCTTCCACTACAGGTACTTCCCAGTTGAGGAATTTTAACAGATAATCTACTGGCGGATCCCCCCCATGGTGATATCTAAACGAAATATCAAGTTTGAATTTTCTACGATTTTTTTCGTTTTTGAGCTATGCCGCTCGCGCGCGTACACACAGACCATTTTCTAAAAACCACTTTTTTTGGACTCAGGAGACCTCAAAACAGATATTTCCAGATGAAAACTCGGTATCAAAAATTTGACACGATTACTATACTTCCTCTTTCTTTATTAAGGAGTAAGGGAAAGTAAAAATGTATTTTTTATTTTTTTTTTTAATATTATTTGTAATGTATTGACCTCCTTCAAAATATTTAGTAAAGGTTTGAATTGTACTTTTATAAATAAATAGAAAAAATTTGATGATCCCATTCATACGACTTTTTCTGTTTGCAGTTAAACAAATTTTTAATAAGAATGTTCTTCAATCTTATAATTTTTACTGTGTAGTCTTCAATGTTATGTTAATATGGGGAAATCAAAACTTAATAAAAAGATTTTCTTTCTTTTTTAGGAAAGCAGGACTTCCCAAGTTTATCGATAAACCCTGGGTTACTTAATAAAAAAAAAAAAAAAAAAATGTAGAAAACAGCAGTTGGTATACTAAGTTTGATGAAAATCGTTTGTCAGCCATTTTCGAAAACAAATCGTATTCAGTGAAAGATTTTCTCATTCAAACCTTATTGTCCTAGAATCCATGGTTGAACGAAATATCAGGTTTGACCTGTGTGTGTGATTTTCAGTTTTTTAGGTATACTGAAATCACACATATCTATTTCTAAAAGTCACCTTTTCCCGGGAACTCAGGGACGTCAAAACATGTAATTTTTCTGGTGAATCATTTCAAAAAATTTGACATGATTGTAATATTTCGTCACACAACCTAAGAGAAAGTAAAAATAGAATAAATTTATGTGCTTCACAATTTAGTCAGGCGAAAATATTGAAGAGACTTCCGCATTCAAGGGTTGCGGTCCAAGCGTGCATTACCGGGGAAAGAAGTAGCCCAATGCTCGTAGACAGATCGAAGAGAGCTAGTTTAGCTTGGATACAAGTTCTTCAAATTCTACGTCCAGAAGAAGAATTAAACAGTGTCAAAGGACCTAGAGAGCGGTAAAATTTGAAGAAAAACTAGGCAGAAACCAAAAGCTAGCAAAGAAATTATCACAAATAGAGACGAAATGGTCCATTAATATGATCTTAACGAGAGATTAGAAAATAAGATGAACCAAACACGTCCGAACGTATAAACAAATCACAGAAAGTGAGTTATAAAAATATACAAGGTCTTTAATTTTTTGAAAAGGCCAAGTAAATGGAAGCTTGGAAGGTAGTATTATCAAAAGTTACTGATAACAATGGCATCGCTTGTTGCAGAAACTGACTGAGACCACTAGGAATAGATTTGCCGCAAAATCTATGTAAGACCGCTAGGTACTTTTAGGGACGACTAATCGCGAAAATTAATTAAAACCATTATAATGAAACCACTCGCCGGCGAATTCGCCACACAAGGGCTGGATTCAATGCTTTCATCGGCAACGCATCGAGGTTGCTACCACTCAGCCTCCAACTATGCATTACACCTTCTGTCATGCTCACTACAATGTAATGGCGAATAGGTCTTATCTTCAACAGCCAGTCTTCTTCTTATTCTTCACCTCATCTACCCGAAGATGTAGAGGTTTGACAAAAATTTCGCCACTGATCTCTATTTAGCGACAAGCTTCTGGCGCTTGCCAAATTGCTTGCCTCTGGCCGCAATTATCTTCTTTACATTGTCCTCCCAGGTCCATCTCCTTCTTCCTCTCGGTCTTTTACCCGTAAGTTTCACTTCAAGAGCTTTTCGGGGTATCCTGCTTTCCGCCATTCTGCCCACATGCCCGAACCACCTCAATTGCCCTCTTTCCGCAGCTTGGTTAAGGGGTTCAACTTTGAGAGCTGTTCGAATGTGTCATTTCTTATCTTCGACTTCCCCTCGATTTTCCTGAGGTACCGCATCTCAGCTGCTTGGATGCGGCTCTTTTCATTTTCTTTCAGGGCCTAGGATTCATATGCGTAAGTGAGAGTTGGAACATAGATTGACCGATATACCGCCAGTTTTGTCTCTTTTGAAACTTTCTTGTTGCTTAAGAAATTCTTATTAAAGGCGTAAAATATCTTTCCTGCAGCATTTAGCCTTTGGTTAAGTTCGTCCCTCAACTTGCTGGCATTAAGCGTTTACTCCAAGGTATTTAAAGGAGGACACTTGTTCAATTTCGTGGCCGTTTACTGTAATATTGGCTTCCACATCCAATCTCTCACCTATAAGTTGTCTCTTGCGGTAAAAGAAATTGATTAAAGCCGACCATCTAAGGGGCTTTAACAGTCAGTCGCAGGATTAACTTTAAAGACTGTACATGTCTCAAAATCAACCTTGAAACGTTCATTACCTCACTGCCTTTAGAACAAGCAAGTGTTTTAACTAGTCATATTACTCTTCAATCATCCCACATCAACCAATATCCTATATCCCACTTCAAGCATCCCATATAATTTTTCATTCATCACGGTACCAACTAATTACTCTTCGCTGGGTCACTCTACCGGACATTCTTCTCTTATTTATTCTGTAAATTGTAAAATATGTAACTTTGGTTACGTCAAAGTAATCAGTCGTGTATTCATTATATTTCACCAAAACTACACATCATATCCTGTACTACCCATTACACGAGCCGTTAAAACGTCAAGCACGGATAACCATTTTAAAACCATATTTCCCTTTAAATTGTAGTAACGGTTAATTACAGTAACGGATAGATCTAAAAATGGTTACGGGTCCCAAAAAAGTTTTAGTTAGAAATCTGGGTCAACACTGTCCAAATAGCCAGGTGGAAAGCATTGGCGTAACTTACTTAAGTAGTTTTCTGGCAGTGGTTTTTAAATTCTAAATAGATACATTAAGTATAATCCAAAAAATGTTGGCCACATAAAACGTGCATTTTATTCATCCCTAAATCTAATGAGGAAACATTATTTTTAGCCCTCATATTGAAAAGCTATGTGCCGTGAAAAAGTATGAATTAGTCCGGCATATTATGTTTTCGAAGAAGAATTGACCTTTTTTTTTTGTGTGTTGATAGTAATCGGGGCAAACAGGAATCACGAAAGTGATTCGCGAAAATAACTGAAGATTCTTACATTTAAATTATGTTTTATTTATCGAGAAGATTTTCTAATGCTAAAATCAAAATGTCAAAATTTAATTGTTATAAAATGTTAAACGCCTCTGTCTGAACTTTTAGATTTTCAAACTACTCTCATCGGTTTTTTATTTTTTTTTTTTATTTTTTTTAGCTGCAACAATCATTACATAGAAATATGCACACCTGATTAAATGACATTGAATGAGCTGAACTTTATTTTTTGCGTGAAATATACAAGACATTTATTTGTGAGCTCTATGGCTCAATCTATTGCTAGGTTCTTGGAAAGTATCTCTTGGAAGATCCAATTGGAAACTGTGGAATGGTTAAAATTTCTAGGTTGATGTAAGATTGAAATTGTTAAGTTGTGACGAAATTCAAGATTCAGCATATCATATGTTAGCAATCTTTTATCTCCAAAAGAATCTCAAGATGGTACACGTTATAATATAATAAGTACATGTCATCCATTCAGTAGCTGCTAGTTATGTTGGTTGAGCTGGGAGATCAGCTAATTTCATTTACTGGAAATTCCAAGCAACTTTTAAGTTGTTTTTGTTAGTTTTCAAGAAAATATAAATCTATAATCTTTATAGAATTCTATATAGTAGCGATACTTATATATGTTAATTATTCAATTAAGTTAAAAGACAACTGTCATTTTATGTATAACTGTATTACAGCAATAAAAGTAATTCGTGTGGGTGTTTCATTTTATATAATTCAATGAATTTAATCTAATTAATCTAAACACTGTTCCTGTAAATATTGTTAATTCGTCTATAAATGATCTATCGTAGTAAACATAATTAATCTAAATTACTCATTTGAAATAAATAAAAAAATGATCATAAATAAATACTATCATCTTTTATTTCCTTCTTTCCACCACACTGACAAACAAATAATAATAAAAAAATAAAAAAAATATTATCTAGCGGACTTTAAAAAAAAGAAAAATAATTCGTCACTGATAGGATAGTGGGGGGAAGGGTGCCGTACAGAATTCCCCTTGATTGGTCTCTGAAATAATAATCGCCATGAATCATGCAGGCCTCCATGGACTACATGCCCATAGGAAATAATTAAAGGCTTAATATTTCACGAGCGGATGACATCTGTGACGTGTACGTCAACTGACGAAGCTTGGCGACTGCCGGACTGGGTTTTTTCCCCGTTCCTCCCCGTTTTCTACTCTACCATTAGGACTGGGCTTTTTCCAAAGAAGGAATCACCACCGTCCATTACAGCTCAAACATAGAACGCTTTACTTTTTACAACTTCTATGTACTAACACAAATATATATACACAGACAAACACGAACATATAAGCTTTACATGAGCATATCTTTTTTTCATATTATGGTTCTAAGATTAAATATAGAATATTATCGTTTTCAGCATAATATTTTTTTTTGGAATACTTTATAATATATAGAGGGTGCGAATTATTAATAAACCTAAATTACAGACCCTTTAAGCCGGTTTCTTTCTATATTTTTGTTCAGTGTGTAACTTAAAAGAAATTGAAGACACCAAAAGTATGGATGCAATTTGCATGATTCTCAAGAAATTCAGGTTAAAATATGTTAATAAACAAATATTGGAGGGAAGATGAACTGTTGTAAAAAAAAAATGGATTAAGATTGGAGGCTGCTATGTAATTACCTAAGACAGGCTTTGTATTACAGAAAAATTGCTTGCTCTTGAATTTAATTATTGATAGTTTACACTACTTTAAATATAATAAAACATTACATATATGCTTTTTTAATTTCAATCATTTCTTTCTTTTTACATTCACTTACTCTTAGTAAGAGGAAGTATTGTAATCGTGTTCAAATTTTCGATATCTACTTTTCACCGGAAATATCCGTTTTGAGGTCCCCTGAGCCAAAAAAAATGGTTTTTAGCAAATGTTTCGTGTGTGTATGTGAACAGCATAGCTTAAAAAACAAAAAAAATCGTAGAAAGTTCAAACTTGATATTACGTTTAGGTATCACCATGGGATCTGAGGTGCGTTATCTGTCAAAATTCCTCAACCGGAAGTACCACTTTACTATTTTTTATTTTATTTTTACTCTTTTGCAATTTTCTCAAAAACGGCTCGAACAATTTTCTTGAAACTGCCAATATCAACTACACATACAAAGAGCTACAACTTTTATTTGAAACATTTCTCCGGGAAAATTCATTTAGGGCACTTTTGGGATATTCATCTAAAGTGCTATTTCAATTTATTAGACGATTCTGTCATCTGAATAATGTTCAATTCTGTCACCTAAATAATATTAATTAGAATGAAATGTTTTGTTGAAATTCCGAGTTTGAAAAAAATCAGATGACCGGAAGTGCGTTTACATTACCACTTTACTAAATAATTTTTTCACTATTTTGCGATTTTCTCAAAAATGGCTCCAACAATTTTCTTGAAACTGCCAATATCAACTACACATACAAAGAGCTACAACTTTTATTTGAAACATTTCTCCGGGAAAATTCATTTAGGGCACTTTTGGGATATTCATCTAAAGTGCTATTTCAATTTATTAGACGATTCTGTCATCTGAATAATGTTAATTAGAATTAAATATGTTGTTGAAATTCCGAGTTTGAAAAAAAATCGGATAACCGGAAGTGCGTTTGTTTGAACACTTTTCTAAATAATTTTTTCGCAGTTTTCTCAAAAATGGCTCTGACGATTTTCTTGAAACTTCTTATATGAACTAAACATGCAAAGATCTACATCTTTTATTTAAGACATTTCTCTAGAAAAATTCATTTAAGGGCACTTTTAGGGTAGGGGTGGAGTTACAGCTTCCTCTAAAGTGCCATCACAGTTGACTATACAATTCTATCATCCAAAGAAACTTAATTAGAAATAAATAGGTAGCCAAAATTCCGAGTGTCAAGAAAATTAGTAAACCGGAAGTGCGCTTTTACTGACAGTTTTTTTTTTATTCAGTTTTCGACGAATTTCATTAAATTTGGTACACAAACTATAAAATTTGTCAATTATAATTTTGAGGACTGGCGTAAGAGAAAGTTGTGTGAGTGTTTCACATCAAATTTTTTTTGTATCTTTATTTCCACATAATTAGCATGTAAAAACTATATAAAATCACTTTTTATTCCATGATATTTACTAACATTGTATAATTACGTATGAATGATTTCCAAAGTTATTTTGGTTGCATCATATTATTGTATTTAAGGTTAAAAAGGTTTTATATTGCGGCATAGAAAATATGGTAAATTTTTTTTATAATTTTGCATTTATTATGTATAAAACGCATCTCTGCGGATGGATAACTCCAATGCATAAAATTT
Source organism: Triatoma infestans (assembly GCA_011037195.1). Classification (NCBI taxonomy): domain Eukaryota; kingdom Metazoa; phylum Arthropoda; class Insecta; order Hemiptera; family Reduviidae; genus Triatoma; species Triatoma infestans. The sequence goes on along the minus strand of JAAEAF010006025.1, from coordinate 5,075 downwards.
GTTTGTTTGTTTGTTTGTAGTTGACTGTTTGTTCCGGTTATGGACGATAGCTAAGGGAACATTCTTATTATTATTATTTTTTTTTTTTTAAATTGAAGCGCTAGTCAACATAACATAACTAAAGGGTCATTGGCGCCCGGTGTCTTTTCAGTGCACTGACGGCCTCCGGACAGTGTTCTTTCGTTACATACAGCAATGTCCATCACCGGACAGTGAGCTCTAGAGGCTTCTAGGAAGAAAAAAACTAAGGGCAGCACAGCTGGACTCGAACCCGGGACCCTCCGCGTGTAAGTCCAGTAGGCTAACCACTTGGCTATTCCCTTCCCTTATTATTATTATTATTATTATTATTATTATTATTATTATAGTGTGGCAATTTTAATATGCAACATCATATTATTTCTCTATTTGGCTTCTTGGAATGTACGTCAGATAGAAAACGAATAATCTAAATCATATCCTACTTAATTTTTGCAAATATTCCAAATATGTGATCAATTATTCTTATTTTTTTTTTTGTTTTTTTTGAGCTGTAGTACTAAGAGTGATTTCGAAATCAATATTTTCGAATACATATTTTTTTTCATGAAAAATAGTTATTAAAGGAGTTTCATTTGTAACTTTTTCCCACCAAAAAATTGTATTTTTTTTTACATTTTAACCTTTAAATTAAAACCATTTGTTAGTTTTGAGAAAGAGCGTTTCACAGACGTCTACTCAATTTTTGTGGCTTAGTCCAATTAAAATTGGTTAATTTAATAAATTGATAAATGATTGAATTAAGAGAATGTCGTGTGGATGTATTGTATTAGATTTTTTTTTTTTTTGGTGATTAATTTCATCATTTGCAGTTTTCAATTTTCTCCTTTTACCCCATCGTAAGTCCTGAAATGTACAAATTTTATTATTTTGAAACTAAAATTGTTTAAAATATATTATTTAATATTTTGATTTGCTGAACGACATTTCTAAAACTCTACCATTCGGAAAGTTGTAATGTATTTTACTAGTATTGTAAATATTAAATGATCAAATATTACTATTGTGAATCAATTGATATATATTATTCTACGAAATTCACTTAAAAGTGTATAATATTCAGAGCATCTGCTATGGAATTTATAATGTTAGCAAACAGTATATTCTGTCCAAGCAATTGGCTTAATATTTATTCTGTTTTTTGGAGAGTTGTATAAAAAGAGGGGTGGTTGGGTACATTTCTGTTTGAGTAGTTTCCATTTTACAGGACGATCAAAAAATTGAAATCTCTCTTCAAATATAAAATACATTTTCCCCAAAATAATTTTTACAGTACATGTAAATGTTTGGAAAAAAAAAAAATTTTGTAAACATACAATAAAAATTAGAATTCAAGCGATCATAATATATATATGTATGTATTTGTTTTTAAATAAGATCTACTGTTTTTTTTTTTTTTTTTTTAACATTGTCGATTTTCAATCGTTCGAGAGGTAGGATTTTTTTTATAGTTTTTTTCACTTTATTACTTTCTGTTACTGCTGTAAAGAAAACACAAGGAGTAAGGTAAATGTTTTAAAAATCGTGTCAAATTAGTCTGTATGTATTTTGTGTGGTATGTTTTTCTTTTTCTGCGGTCAGCATAATTAAAAAAAACAAAAAAAAAAAAAGCGGAAAATCGCAGATAGTACAAACTTGATATATTGTTTATGTTCTACCAAACGAACCTGATAAAGGTTTTGGTCACAATTAGCCAACCAAAAGTACCACTTAACTGAATGAAGTTTTTTTTCATTTTTTTTTTTGGCATTTTTCTCGTAAATGGCTCCAACGATTTTCTTTATATTTGATATATCAAGTACACATATATAAAGGGCTACAACTGTTATTTGCAATGTATTTTTTTTCCCGGTAAAATTCATTTAAGTCAAGTTTTGGTGGAAGGGTGGTATAATGGAGTTGTTAGGGAGAGAAATTAGGTTTGATTAAATGAACGAGATATGAAGACAGTATATATAATGTAGCTACACTTTACACTAACGGCAATGGAACTTTATAATGAAATGATTAGAATGAATGGTGGGTAGCGCTTAGAGTATGACACGAAGCGATTACCGTTGTATGGGTGTATCTGCTAGATTTCCTTTAGCTAGATTCCCACGGCACAAACACTATCTAATAACAAAACAGGTTCTCCCACTCAGCCTGCCTCAAGTCCGAGAGTAAGTCTCTGTTACAACATGAGAGGCCTTATCTCTCTGCCATGTGTTTGCATTATCGTTGCGTAACATTACATCATCCCTCTCCTAAGAAATTTTTCACGTGTGAAAAATTGCGGGCTGCTGAATGATACCAATCTATTAAAGACTTGTTGTGGGAGAGAATTCGGTTTGTTTTTAATATGAACGAGATATGAAGGCACTAATATAATGTAGCTAAGTTTACACTAACTGCACTGGACTTTATAATGAAAATGATAGAATGAATTGTGTGAGTAAAGATATGATGCGAGAAAATACGATGCATTGTACAGTTGTATGGTTGTATCTGATAAAACCTTTAGATAGATTCCCACTGGTTTATATAAACAGGTTCGACACTCTAGCCTGCCAGTCAGAGAGTAATCTCTGTAACCAGAGAGGGCCTCTTTATCTCTGCAGTGTTGCATTATCTTTGCGGTACCATTACATCATCCCCTCTCCTGAAAAAACTTTTCACGTGTGAAAAATTTGAGCGTGCTGCTGAATGATACCAATATAATAGACTTGTTGAGGAGAAAAATTAGGTTTGTTTAAATGAACGAGATATGAGGACACTAATATAATGTAGCTAAGTTTACACTAACTGCACTGGACTTTATAATGAAAATGATAGAATGAATTGTGTGAGTAAAGATATGATGCGAGAAAATACGATGCGTTGTACAGTTGTATGGCTGTATCTGATAGATCCTTTAGATAGATTCCCACTGGCTTATATACACAGGTTCTCCCACTCTAGCCTGCCTAAGTCAGAGAGTAGTCTCTGTTAACTAGAGAGGGCCTCTCTTCTCTTTGCTGTGGTTGCATTATCTTTGCAGTACCATTACAGATGGAGTTATGCTTTTCCTCTAAAGTGTTATTTTAGTTTACTATACGATTAAGTTATCTATATACAGTAAACTTCCGATTAACCATGTATATGTAATTTTTTAAATATTTGCTCGTTTTCATGTTTACCGCAGTGCACGTGTTCCTATTTAGATGTTTAAAGTTAGTGATAGGGTATCTGAAGTCAGCTGGACTGGTTTTAGTTAGGTTTTTTTTGGATTCTAGAGCCCGAGACAAGTAGTAGAAATAGTATCTGAAATGAATGAGTTAATGGCAATTTTAGATGGCTTTGAAAATATTTTGATAGAGAAAATATTGTGGAGTGGTTAGAAACATGTTTCATGTGATGGAAGTTTTCAATTAATAAGTGACACGGATATTATTTCCGATCTCATTTAACCAGAAGAGCAAGAGAATGAAGCTGAAAATGGGAGAAGAACAAATTATCAATCGCATTAGTCACAACACGGGCCCTGAATTCTGTTGACACTTTCATAGAGTACATCGACAAATGGGAATTCGAAAAATTCGAACTGATATTAAAAAAATAATTAAAAGATTCCTGCAAACAAACCAAATATTACAGATTTTTTTAATAATAATGAGCATTAAACATGTTAAAATAATTGCCTGCCTTGGAAATTTATAATATTTGTTGTATTTTAGAAATTAAATAATTATAGTTCGGATTATCCATGCCGCCTGTCCCCACCACATTAGCCCGGATAATCGGGAATTTACTGTAATATTAATAAGTATTAAACATGTTGCTAAAATTTTGAGTTTGAAGAAAAATCGCTTGATCAGAAATGCGACTTTAATGAGCAGAAATTTTTTTTTCTTCAGTTTACTTGTGAGATTTTCTCCGTAATAAACATCGACAGGTTTCAAGAACCTTGATATATTAACTGTATACACAGAGTTAATAGAATGACCTATCACTTTTTTTGAAAAAAAATTCATTTAAATTGATTTTTGGAGGAAGGAATGGTAATGTTTTACTCAAAAGAAGTTGTTTTACAAAATTTTAGATTCTCCTAGTTCATTTAAATTGAAGACAACTAAACATTGTGAAGGGTATAAGTTTAAAGAGAATTTGGTCAATTATAACTGTGAAATTACAGTAGGAGAAAGTCGTGTGAGTGTTTCACACCAGATTTTTTTTTTTTCCCACCAGAGTACCGTTAATCTTAGCAAGACTAATTGATAAATTCTTAAAATTACTATGGAATTATCCACTGTGGACTAAAATGTAACTCTTGATTTCATAGTTATAAAATAAACTGAATTTGTAATAAGATATTTGTAGGGGGGGCAATGGCCAACAGGAATTTTTAAAGAAAAAGAATTCTTTTAAAACGTTTCGGATACATGGGTGCCCTTCTTCAGGAGTTTTGTAAAATTTGTTGAGTATGTGAATGGGTCTGGCAATGCTGGATAACATCTGGTATTTTATCTATCGTAGCATGCATATATTCATTTAATTCTTGATCAGTTTCGGATATCCATCGTCAGAGCAAATTCATCAAGTTTGTGTAGAGGAGTTCACTTCAACGTAATGTTTCTGTTACTTGTTACTCACACTTGTTGATTGTATATATGTGAGCAGATTATAAGGTTATGTTAATATCTGGTATTTTATCCGTCGTAGCATGCATATTTATTTTCTTGCTGACCGGTTTCGGACTTTCATCCATCGACAGAGCAAATTCACCAAGTTCGTGTAGAGAGTTCACTTCAACATAATGTTTCTGTTACTTGTTACTCACACTTGTTGGTTGTATATAATTATGTGGGATGTTATAAGGTTATGTTACTATGTGTATGTGATTAATGGCAAAATGAAATTATTGTAAGTTATGATTAAACTTTAGAAAAATAGTGTATAATAAATTTGTTTACTGTTTTGCAGAATACTCTATAGCTAAAGTTTCAATAGTGTTTAAAGTATGCTCAGTGTCTTATCAAGTTATTTTTATTAGGTGGGAGGGGGGGTAAGTTATTTCA
>JAAEAF010006024.1:0-49904 GCA_011037195.1 Triatoma infestans | reverse complement strand
CGTTTCATTAATTCCTACTTGATCAATTTTTGTCTCAGATAAAAAGTGTTTTTTTTTTCTGTTCCATGCTGGAGTTAGAAGGATTTCCACGTATTTGTAACAATTCACTGCTTCTATTTCTGTTTCTTTGCCTTTCCAAGACCATTTTTCACATTTCTTTAATCGTCTAGCTTTCCTATTAAAACCATAATCTTAGATTTCGATAGATTCACTGTTAGATTCCACTTATAGACATATTTTTCCAAACTCTTTATCATATTTATTAAAATATGTAACTATTATCTGAGAAAATAACAATGTCATCAGCGTACTCATATTGATGGATTTTGGCCAGAAAACTTCGTGTCAGCTACGCACATATAAATATACATATGTATATTTAGACCATTCGGTAAAAACAATTTTTTTCATACTCAGGGAATCACCAGAAAATGTATTTTCGTTTGATATATGTAATCTTTATTTTAGTGAAAAACTCAATATTATTTTTATCTCAACGAAGTAAAAATATTAAAAAAAAAAAATATATATATATATATTTACGTTCTTATTCAGTTAAAATCCTGAATATAATAATAAAATGAAATAGAAATAATTAATATTAGCCCATTGAATTTTAATGAGGCATAAAATACTTACAGCTAATAATAACAAGTAGTTGAGTGGTGTACATTATAAGGGCACCACTTGTTTCTTATTAAATTCAACACTGTTTTACATTGATAATTTTCATAGAAATTCTACTAGGTGCTATATAATTAGAAAACCTTCGCAGAATAATAATAATAATAATAAATGTAAAAGTTAAGAATATTAATTAAGTTGAATATACAATTATTTTATAACATAAATATTTATCTTATTTTAATGTAACAATAATAATATACAGTACAAGAATAATCTTAACTGTTTATTAATTGATAATTATAATAATTAAATCAAATCTTAAGTGAATTTTATTATTTACATTTTTTTATAAAACCTAATTTTTTTAGAAGAAATTTTCCTCTCTACTAAATGCAGAATACAAATGCTTCTTTATTTACTAAAGAAGAATCAAGTTTTCTATTTGTAAACCCGAAAAATATCTGAAAAGGAAATCTAAGAAGAAAACTAAAGTATTCTTTACTTTTTCCTGGGATAGAAGACAGAGTGAGTGGGCGGTTGGTCATTGAAAGAAACCTAAAATAGCTCTAACCTTCTCACATAAACCGATTGAGTTTCCAACATTTCAACCCTTTTTTACTTCGGTAAGTTTTTACTATTCAGTTCTTCTTTTCCATTCTTCTTATATTTAAACTTTGTTCTACAAAAAAATATATATATATATCTTATTATAAATATCTATTATAAAATGTCCACAGAAATGAAGCCAATTATCATTCAGATTATTAGCTAAAATTGGAGAATTTTTAAAATGTCTAAACTTTTAACATATTTCTAGTATCTATTTTTTTTTTGTTTATTTACAAATTAGTATGGGCCAGCTCACTTAGAGCTTTACACATAGGGTTGATTGAAGGATAAAGAACAGAAACAATAAAACAAAGATGAGTTTTCTCAGAGATCTTGGTAGAGTCTGGGTTTTAATCTTCTGGATGAAGTAGGCTCGCCTATGTGGTAATGTGAAGCTGAGGGTAGTTTGTGAAGCGATAGGAAGAAATTGTCTGTAAGTTTAGTCCATGTGTGTGTATATATCTGGCATGTCAAGTTCTCTGTGTGTTTGTGTGTTTCTGACAAACCAGGGAGCGTTGAGTACAATTCGCAGTACCTTGTTTTGGAAAGTCTGCAATCGTTTTGTCAGTGTGTTGGTAGCTGTTATCCAAACTGGACAGGCGTATGTCAGGAGAGGTCTAAGGAGAGTTTTATAGAGTAGTGTGGTGCAGGAGTGTTTGAGTGGTGTGTTTCTGTTAATGAGTGGGTAGAGTTCTTTCAATCGGGTGTATGCTTGTTAATGTGTAGTCTCCAGGTGAGTGTTGTATCAAGGATTACGCCCAGATAACGCACTCCTTGGTCTTTTTGTTTCCAGGGAATTTCCTGGTTGTTAATTGTTAGTAGGCGAAGGTCTTCATTTCAAAACCGCCGGAGAGCGAAGATTTTCGCTTCAGTTTTACATGGGTTTAACTTTAGCTTCCATCGGTGAAACCAGCTAGATATACAGTCTATTGATGTTTGTAAGTCAGTAAGCTTTCGTGAATGTCTGTATTGGATGAGGCTAACATGGTATCGTCCGCGTAGGTAGCTAATGTCGCTGTAGTAGGTTCAGGTATGTCCGAGCAGTAGAGGTTGAAGAGTATTGGGCTTATGATTGCTCCTTGTGGTAGTCCCGCTAGTATTTGTCTTTCTGTACTGAATGTATTGTATCAGTATCTAAAAATCTGTCAAACTCGAGTAATATTGAAAGGCGAAATGTTTATTCTTTTTTTTTTTTAATAATTTCATAGTTTTTTCCTGTTGTAGTTGAAATGTTATTGGTGTGGTGTTGTTGTTGTAGTGGTTTGTGGCGTGAGAGGCTTTGTAAAGAGGCTTGTAAGTATATATATGTTTAAGAGAGAAGTATCAGAAATAAGAAGGTAGTCACCACTGCTAACAATAAATATATTCTATTAAAATAATAACTACAAATTATCTGCAAAGAAATTATAAACTTATTGTATATTGTGGAACTGACAGAGAGCGAAAAACAAGTGTTCTGCTTGAATATCTACAACAGACTGTTCTTGAAGGAATGTCTTCTAATTGTTCGTTCAAATCTTCCCCTGTGAGAAGAAAGGGTAGACAATGCTAACAAGGTTCATGAACTCTAAAAGGCAGTGGTGGTCTTCTACCTGAATAGTCCTTTTGCAAGGGAATGTTACATTTTTCTTGATATTTTTGATTATTTCAAATTAAATATATTTTTATATTTCTGGCATCCATCACATAGCCATTCGACTTAACCAAGATTTTTCTAAAAATTTTCTAAAAAGCGACTTTCTCCAACGCACCTGATAATCATCCTCAAGGTACTATATTAATTCAGCATAGCATTACATTATATTTAAATTGAATAGCCTTACACAACTTACTACACTTTTAAAGAAACGGAGGTAGAGTACTAAATTTCATTTAATGCCTAATCCTGAGATAAAAAAAAGAGACTATTCACACATATTCATACTAATACATTCGTACCTTCAGATTCACACTTGAAAACATTCATCCTAATAAATACATTCATGCTTATAAATATGATCATACTATAAATACAGTCACACATATTATATTCAACCTAATAACTCTTACATCCAATTAAAAAATTGTAGTGAAGTACGATATCCATCCCTTTACCCCAATAAAAACCTAACCTAAATTAAAATCCCATCTAAAAACAATTGTGTTTATTGATTTTTTACTTTCCCATATACCTCTTCCTAAGATCGTGACAAAATTTTGAAATTTTGAATTTTTATCACAAATACATGTTTTGAGGATCCGTGAGAAAGAAAAAAAAATATTTGCAGCAAATAATCTGTATGTTTGTGTACTGTTTTTTCAGTTGTTTTTTGTTTTTTTTTTGCAGTTTTTTCGCGATTATCTCAAAAAAGTTTTCCAACAATTTTCTTTAAACTTTGTATACTATCTATACACATAAATACCTATCACTTTTATTTGTAACATTTCCCCGGGGAAAATAGATTTTTTTCGGGGTTTTGAGGGAACAGTAGCGTAATGGATGTGAGAAGGAGAGAGAATGGATTTTAGAGAAATAAACTGGATGATATGCTTAATACTGTATAATGGAATAGAACACACAAACTGCAAGGACTTTATAATAAAATAGAAGTTGTGTAGCGAGAGAAATATAAAGAGACAGACTGGCTGAGTAATGAGAAGGTAGTATGATAGGTTGGTGACTGGCAGAAAACTGATCGTATATTTGTATGAGTATCTGTCCCTTACTAGTCCAGCCTAGGTAAGGAGTAACTGACAATTGATTCAATGAATGTGCTTCTCCGCTCTTCGGATCCTATAAATATTAGTTATTATTCTGTTCCCATTACAGTACCGTTAATGCTCATTTCTATATTACCATTTCAGTACAGTATCTGGTTTTATAACCTTAAAAATATTAAGATACATTAGATGTATTTTTAGAATTCCAAATTTGAAGAAAATCTCTTAACCGGATATACGACTTTACAGAATAGATTACTGTTTAAATATAATTTAGGCTGGATTAAGTTAAGGCAGTCCATTGAGGTCAGCAACTTTCGTACAGATCTGGAAGGAGCAACAGTAACATGCAGCTGACCTTATCTCAGCAAGAATACTACTAGCCTTTGGTGGAAGAATTAAATAAAGGAGCAATTAGCTATCATATTATAAAATATCCCATGATGAAAGAACATCACGTTGAATCAGATGGCCCCAGGAAAACTTGGTATGAAGTTACGAATTTTGTGGAAATATAGATTTAGTTCCTATAGGACTATTTGAAGATATTGTGAGATCAATATTTTGACTGTTAAAAACGAGAAAGATTCCTTTATGCATTTCAAATGGAACAAGTCTAGGATAAGGTTTGGATCTAGTTATCAGAAAGAACTGAGTTGGTTTCTTAAAAAAAAAAGTGAACGATTTCTCTTTGAATAAGAAAGGAGAAGTCTTGAGAAAAAATTTTTGTTTCAAATGGCCAAATAAAATTGGGAAAAATTGTTCAAAGAGTAGCCAAATCAACTCGATGTAGGAATTTTGTTAAAAGAGGTCGGCTGAATTGGCTGGAACATTTAAAAAAGATGAAGCAAAGAAGGATATCATAGAAAATAATGATTGGCTGATAGGGAGGTACAAGAAGAGAGGAAGATTCCGTTTGATACTACTAGATGCGAGCTGAAATGGAGAATGAAGTGAGAAGGCGGAGAACAGAAAAGAAGGAGGAAAAAGCGATAGTGAGAGAGAAAGAGTGATTGCAATGAGTGGGGGAACATGGTTGTCAGAGCTTGAACCTATATAGACCGCAATGCCGAAAGGAAAGAGGGCAAAGATTGTTACTTCCATAGATCAACTCGTCACACCTTACTTTCCTAAAGCTAAGCTTTTGGATATAATTATAAAAATAAGATTTAGCAATATTAAAAATAAAAAAAGTCATTATCTTAATTCTCTTAAAAGATCTCAAATTAATTTGCAAGCTCCTGCAGAAGTTTTATAATACAATATTTCAAAAATTGATTTGAATAAAAAAATTCGTTGCTCAAAATTTAGTGGAACAATAAAACGTTGAATATGCTTGCAAGTATCACATGGCAAGGGATACTAGGGCTTATTAATATCGCCAAATTTCACACAGACAGTTTACGACCAGTTTTCTACCAGTCAGCAACCTATCATACTACCTTCTCCATCACTCAGCCAGTCTGTCTCTTTATATTTCTTTCGCTACACAACTATTATTTTATTGTAAAGTCCTTACAGTTTGTGTATTCTATTCATTATACAGTATTCAGCATATCATCTAGTTTATTTCACTAAAATCCGTTCTCTCTCCTTCTCACATCTATTACGCTACTGTACCCTCAAAACCCCCAAGAAATCTATTTTCCCCGGTTGTTTCTACGCTTACAACCTAGAAAATAGGCAGATAAGGTTTTGAACTTCACGTCCACAGTTAAAATATTGCTTTCTGAGGAGTCAGAACAGCTTTCAGGGACTAGTGCTTTCAAGCGTTTAGTTTAGTTTTTAATTAAAGAAAAGTGTAAAACATTTCTAGTAAATTCACTCTTCTAGTTATCCATTATCTTATAAAAACATTCATAACACATTCTCTTTCCATTTATAAAAATAATAAATTGTGAAATTCGTATTATATTTCATACTTAAGTTTGGAGTCCAAAAAACATAGTACGAGAGGAGGGGAAGACATAATTTTTATTTACATACAAAAAATTATTTATTTTCAATATCAATAATACTTAAGTTTAACGCTTTGGCCGTTGTTAATGAAAAAAGCAAAAAGATGGTGTGCAGGGGCCAAATAAAAAACTTTTTTCAAAGTGAAAAATTTATATTTTCACACCTTTGGTGTCTATACTTTTTCAGGAACTGTCAAGGAGAGGTAGATAAGTTAAAATTGGTCATCATCATGTTTTAACTCGTCTTTTTCTTCTTGGCAGTTTATTAAGAAGGACGCCATAAGGTGTTTGAAACGTCGAAAATATAAATTTTTGCTTTTTCATTATTTATTTTCCGTTTAAAACATAGTTCTGGCGTGAAAGTTCCGTTTAACCATATCCAGTGAAAGTGGGGGGGAAATACTTTATCGTAAGTATTTCCACCAACAGAAAGTCTTCTTCAGGGATGCTGCCTCTCCTCTACTTAATTCAAGATCTTTGTGGACGTGATACTTAGGAAACGGTGTCGCTACTATTAAAATTAAGTCATAATAACTATCCAAATAAAATATGTTTTTCGCAGATGACCAGGACATCGAGGACACCACATTTATATGTTCAAGATTAGCCCGCGAATACAAAAATTGGAACATGGAGATAAATTATATGAAAAGCGAGTACATGACCATTAGCGAGTACAGAGGAACCACTAGCACTAGAGGGCAATTTAATTAGATCTGTTCGGGAATTTAAGTACTTGGGCTCTGCCTTACAAGTAGATGAAGAATCAGGTTACCAAATCCGTTATTATGGAATATTAAGAAGTTAATTTACTACTCTATACTTGAAATTGTAATGCTCTACGATAGTGAAATATGGACTCCTGGATGCTAATAGAAAAAAACACTGCTCGCCATTGAAATGAATTTTGGAGGAGATCAGCCCGAAAATCAAGAAATCAAGATTAGAGAGGATCAGAAACACGGAAATAAGAAGGGGAACGTAAAAAAAGACATCCTCAAGACAAATAATGGTTCGGCCATATTGTCAGAATGGCTGATCCAAGAATCTCCAAAAAAGTGATGAATTGGTCCTCGGAAAAATAAAAATGGAGAAAGATAATAGGATATGGTCTGGTACATGAAGAAGCTCTGCAGAGAAGATGAATGGACAGAAAAAATAAAAAAGTTTTGATTAATCTTTATGTACTTGAGAGGGGAATATATTAAGGATGTTTAGTTTGATGAGAAAATCTGAAATTTTAGTTCTTCTTGCAGGAGGAATACTACAAAGCAAAACTATTGAATTTATTTCTATGAGTTATATTATTTCAATATCCTAATCACAGTTATGTTTTCATCTTTGTTAATATATCAATAAAATGATAAAAATAAGAGCTTCAAAATGTAGAGATAATTAGTCGAAAAAGTATATAAAAAAATTTGAAAATCTACTTCAGCTACAAATCCTTAGACATTTTTAAATTTTAATTATTGAACACACCAATCACCGATAGGGGGGGGATATTAAAGCTAGTAATATAAATGATGTGGAAATTCCACATCAATAAATACTTCAGAAATATTTATTTTTAATCTCTCTTGTTTAGCTCCTACGCAGTATTATTACAACATCCTACACATAGTGAAACCTCCACATTGTCTGAAGCAACAGTGTGCCAAATTACTGGCTCTAACGATGAACTATGAATGAACAATAAAGTATTGATTAGTGTCATCTAATGTGTATTAGAGAAACTAATCCATTCATAATATATTTTCTTTTGGATGTACATAATTACGGTTTTTTTTTTGTTTTTTTTTTGGTATCTTATTTGGAATACGATCTTCAGGGTTAAGTAAATAATTAGTAATTTTAGGAAATTTAACAATATTCTTTGGGAAAATTTCCTAAAATTAACGAACAGTTAATTTACTAAAATTATTCTATTATCCATAGAGTATGATTAATGAAAATTTCATATAACATTGGTATGTAATCTGTTTTGCATATAATTAGCTGTTATTAATTCAAAAGATTGGTATATAAACATCTAGCTTTGGTTGATTGCACAGTATTAAACCGCAGAACATTAATTACAACCTTCATAAATGAAAAAACTAAATTACTGATACTTTCTTTAATGCGAATTCTTTTGTATCATTTTTATCAATCAATGAATGTTTTATCTCAAATTTTATTACATTTTTCACTAAATAATAAATTTTTATCTGATTTTTTTTCGATATTTTTTGTTATAGATATAGATAGATTAAAAAAAAAAACTTATGTCAACTTATGGTAAGCATGCCATAGTTCCCTCGCCGTTTTAGTTCCGGCCTTCGCTACCTAGATGCGCTACCACCAGAACTATTAGCTTCTCACTTTTTCTCAAGATGCTGAGTCTACACTGACTTTACCCTCACGGGAATTGAACCCTGAATTCTAGCACCAAAGACGAATGCGCTAACCACTAGACCAACGCGTGAGGAAAAGATACATAGATATTAGCGTCTATTTAAAAGAAAAAGAAAATCTTCTATTTGTTATATAGAAGGTTAATAATTGAATAATATTTAGAAATATTTAAAATTTTACTATCATTAGTTTTTTTTTTAAAAATTGCAGTACATTAGCAACAATAAGTGAAATTAATAAGCTATAAAAATTGTGAGGGCATGATTTTTAGTGAAACTTTCTAAAGAAAAGTATTATATTTCAATTATTCTTCACTTGCATTTACTTCAGTTAGAAGTACAAGCAGCCACCGACGCTTCAAGCAACATGAAGGGTTTACGGGTAATTTGAATGGGATAAGTTCGATGACAACAGGGTTGGGTGAAAAGAAACTGAGATGGAAATCTTAATATAACGGTATCTTATAGCTTCAGAAATATAGAAGGACAAAAGGTCACAGTGCAGGGTACTATTGATAAATTGGATGCGATTCGACGATTTGTATTTGATTAGAGGATTGTATTTAGTAGTAATTGGTTGGTTTTGGCCGAACTGCAAGCTTACATCCCTCATGTTTAAAAGGTTTGAAAATCGTTGTACAGATAAATCGTATGTGGTTTAGTGATATTTCTGATATTTGTTAATAATTCGAAGGAGATGTTTATATCGTCTCCAATTTAATAGTTCTTTCCATTTTAGTCAAGAATGAGGATAACAGGTATTCGCTTTTCTACGAAGTGTCCTCGATATCTTATGCACTCGGTGGTGGGAAGAGGTTGTTGTTAAGATAAACAAATGAAAGTGATGGTTCGCTTTAGGGAGAACGTTATTTTATTCACTTTCTTTTGTTTATCTTAATTCTCCACTTTTTTTGTCTAAGTTCAAGAGAAGCAATGTAGGATTAAAGAGAGAACGATGGACAAGAACCGGATATTTATGAGAGAAAAGTATCGCCGTAACATCGGCATAAGTGAAAATAAAAATATGAGGATGATTAGAGATATCAAAGGTATACAGAGTATAGAATATAGGGCCAAGAATCCTGCCCAGAAACTCTTTTGCGGACTGGTAAAACATGATACTAAGTAAATCTAGAAATGAAGAAAAATTGTTATTAAAAAAAACAAAAAAAACAAAAACGAAATTAAAGGAAAATCAAAGCGGGAAGAAAAAAAAAAGTTTTTGGCGCAACAATGAACTCACTGGGTTCCCATCGTCTTTTAGATCTGCTACCAACTATAGCTACCCACTTTTTCTCATGATGCTGCGTCAATACTGTTTAACTCCACGCAGTAAACCAAATCTCTCGCGTCAAAAGGAGAACACTAACCATGGGGGAAAATAAAATTTTAATTGGATAAAGAAACAACTCAAAGAGAAACCAAAAGACTTCCAAAGTAAATCCTTTAGCCAAATTCCTTTGATCTAAACCAGTCAACTGTAATGACATGGCAGGGTCATAGCAATGTCAAACCTTCACAGCACATAACAAAGAAAGAATAATTTATAACTAGTGGCCTAGCCGGCTGCTGGCTTCAAGACAAGGCCGCGGCCAAACAAACAAAACCAATGGTCGATGCTTTACATCAAAGCAAGCACCGCTAAGGCTGGCCACTGACCAAAATCGCTGGTCACCAAACTAGCCAAGGTCGCACACTAGGACAGATGTCTTGGTGTGAGTGTTGCTAACACTAATATATAAACTTCGCCCCATTGGAAGAGGGGATGATTATATGATTATACTTCAGTACGTCTTCAAGATTATTATACGAGCAGCAGTTTCCGCGTCCCTATACAGGTTTTATTTATACTTATTTCCTTAGTTGTGCATCTTAGTTCATTTATTTTAATCATTATAAGTTATTAGCTATTTATCTCCTATTTATTTCTAAGTATTTCTTGTTAATAGTTACCATTACTCACGTTTAAATTATTGTACAAATACGTCTATTTTTATAAATTCCGTGTTAATAATTCGAGCACTAACTTCCAAAATATCTCTAAACTAACTTCCGCCCTCTTCAAGACATCTACTACATACCTCAGGAATCACAATAAACGATTCCACTACACAACCCTTGAAACTATTTTAGCTGTGAAATTTTTAAATGCTAAAAGAACAAACGGACTGAAGGGCTAATTTCCAAAATTTCTGAGCATGTTGGACATGCCAGAGTATAAGTATTGTTTATGTTATTCAACCCGAGATCAGAGATCTTCATGTCAGGGACCCAAGATCCCTGAAAAAGTAGCTACAAAATTTGCGACAACCCTTTATTTTGAAAACATAATTTCTCATCCATTTTGTAACCATTATAATTTCCCCAATTTTGTCTAAAAATTTTAAACATATAAACAGCCATTTTTTTAACTGTTTTAAAATTGAGATTCTAGTGCCAACTTTTTTATCTCAAATGGAAATTAATATTTTTTTTTTAAATGGGAAACTGTTTTTATTTCAAGAAAAAGGTTTCCAAATTAAAAAAAAGATTGGATTAATATATATCTATTTGTTGGTTCATATTGTTATAGTAAAGGCAATTCAACAGAGAATTAGGATTAAGAGTATTTAATAAATAGAAAATCCTTTTTTTTATCAATGGAGCTGTTTAAAAATGGAAACTTTGATCATATTTAAATATACAGATTTCGAAATTATAAATTGAAATATTGATTGAAATCCAATTTAGAACAAGGGTGCAGATAAATCCGAAATTAATTATAGTCTTAGATAGCATATGATATTTTCTTGTAGCATATGTAGAAAATTAGTGTATTTTAACAATAATAACCGGGAAATTCTTTCTCATTTTTCTACGAAATATATTATTAATGTAGTTACTTTGCTTTGCTTATGAGCTGCAACCACAGAAAGAAGCACGTCCCGCCTACATTTCGAGAAATATTCATGCAAAACCCAAATCGAGAATTTCCTGCAAGATGGATTGATAACTCGATTCATTATTGCACTGATTATAATAAGAAAGTTTATTTTCAAGATTTTTGTAAACAAACAAAAAGAATGGTTTTATTAATATACCACACATTTACATACAGAAATGATAAACAATTCAGTGTGTGAGATTATATCAGCATGAACCTGGATTCAGCCTCCAAGCCCAGCTTCCACCATTGCTTATTGTGTAGAGCTTATTGTAATTCAAATAGGAATAAATTTAAACAACCACTGGTGGCATGAGGATTTTATAGTTTCCTTTGCTTTTAAAACGCAATATAAAATTTAAAATTTATGCATTAATCATAAGTTTATTAATATTAATATTAAGTTCGGGGTTTTTTATTTAATTGTCGTTTCACATTAATTAAAATTGAGCAACGTTTATGTTATCTTCCTGTATAAAAAAGACAAATAAATCTGTTATTTGAATGGTGAGTTTATTGGGGGGGGCAAAGTCCCTGGGAAATAATTTTGATTTATTTCACAATCAACAGTACCAAACTGATCACATGTCCTATCTTTGCCAAATAAATAAGCGTCAATAATCTTTAAACTAAGAATTAGGCTGTGTGTGAGTAGTGTGAGTATGGAATAATAGTTTAGTATAAATTATATATATATATGTTTAAATTGATATTTACGCCTGGTAAAAAGCATAACACTTGAAATTTTTTATTGTGGACAAATAATCGAAACCGAAGCGGAGAACATCACTCAATAATTGAGTTTATCAATTTACTTCATTTAGTTATCACGAGCCCACCGATAATATTATAATATAATCATACATATAAATAATAATAATGATTATTATTATTGATTATATTATTTCACCGAAATATATTATACAAAAGCGTATGTGAGGCTGATACTAGCTTGACGCCAGTAAATTTAAGTCAGCTAGAACAAGGGGGTACGGAATGTAACACTGAAGACTCCAACAAAATAGAAACCAGGAAGAGCATGTCACTGCATGGCCGACACTCACACGATTTGAGCCTATCATTTGTCGAGAAACGTGCGTCGAACGCCTGGCACAGCTATGGTGATCTGTTTGCCGAGACGGAGGGTTTAATGACAGCTATCCAAGACCAAGTGGTGTGCACCAGGAATTATGACAAATACATAATTGAAGTGCCGGGAATGCTGGATGATGGATGTAGACTGTGTCACCAGAAATCTGAAACCATCCAGCATATAATAAGTTCATGTGAAATGTTGGCGCAGTCTGACTACCTTCACCGGCACAATCAATCAGCCCAGATAATACATGGGAAACTTGCCCTCAAGACTGGTTTGATTGAGGAAAATGTGCCATACTACAAATATGACCCTTAATCTGTACTGGAGTCCAACAGTTGGAGACTGTACTAAGACCGGACAGTGCTCACTGACAGAACAGTCCATCACAACCGACCCGATATTGTGCTTTATGGTGGACATTGGAGTTCCGAACACCAACAACCTCCTACAAGTAATGGCGGAAAAAAACGGAAGTATGCAGAGCTTGGGTCCGAAATAAAGAGACTGTGTGAAGTGGAGGCTGTCTGAGTAGTACTCATAGTCCTCTCGGCAATCGCACGAAACTATAGCCACGCTGGAATTGGAGCGAAATATTTATATGGTCCTCCAGAAAGCAGTTGTGTTAACCCCTGCCATATTATCCGGAAATTCTTGTGTGACCGAACATGAAATAATAATGTGCTTGGTTCACCCCGTACTCATACACGTTCCTACTCCCGTTCTTCAAAATGATAATTGACATTTTTATAGTTTGTGTACAATTTTAATGAAATTCGGCGAAACTGAATAACTATTCAGTAAAAACGCACTTCCTGATTACTAACTTTCTTGAAACTCGGTATTTTGGCAATCTATTTATTTCTAATTAATTTTGTTTAAAGTCAGCTGGGCGCTAGTGCTACTTAGTGTACAGCTTGATATTGCTCTTAAAATCAAAGTGATTTAAGTAGGTAAAAGTGGGTATATGAGTGCGCGGAGCTATTCTTAAGTCATTTGAAGCTCTCTACTTGAAAGCATCTTGATTTACACTGTTGAATCTGATGTTATTTTTTGTTTCGAACTTGTAAATAAACAGTGAATTATAGGTTAGGTGAGTACATGGACATTTTAGTATTTTATTTTTTAGAGAATTTTAATTATTAATTCTCCCACATGGAGACTAATGATGAAAATGTCAGCTGTGAACCAGATGGCACGATCACTAGAAGTGTCAGTCTAAACAAAAGCTCAAAAAGATCATTTTTAAATTCAAACACTCCACAAAAAGTTAAAAAAAATAAAGTCAAGCCTATTTCTACCGTAGACCCCAACGATAATGAACAAAAACTGTGTAATATCAATAATTCTTTGGAAGCAATTTCACAAAGTGACATGCAAACAGAAAATCAAATAAACCGTACTCTGAAAGAAGTTAGTCTAACAGATTCCATATTTTGCACTCCAAATCCCTTTGCACCCCTCAGTGTGGATGATAGGGAGCCACAGGAAGAAATTCAGCCAGTAAAAAATACAAAACCTCCACCAATTTTCATAAAGAATATTTCAAATTACGCAGATTTTTGCAAGACTTTGAGCCAGCTATTAGGGCCAGATTCTTTTGACTGTAAGTCTCGTGTAGATAGTGTTATGCTATCTACAAAAACAGTTGATGGATACAGAGCGGCCATACACTACTTACAAGGGACAAACGCCGAATTTCATACATACCAAATTAAAAGTGAAAAAGCCTTCCGAGTAGTAAATACGACACCTACACCACTCCACACCAACAACAATAATAAAAGAAGATTTAGAACGCCACAATTTCAAAGTTAGGAACATCACAAATGTTAAACACCCCACCACAAAATCACCACTTCCATTATTCTTTGTAGATCTGGACCCACAAGAAAACAACAAAGAAATATTTAACTTGAGAACCCTTGTATATACAATTGTAAAAATAGAAGAGCCACATAAGACCACAGAAATATTACAGTGTAAAAGATGCCAACAATATGGTCACACAAGGTCATATTGCAACCATAATCCGAGGTGCGTAAAATGTGCAGGCCCCCATCCATCATCAGACTGTACAAAACCTCGGGAGCAACCTCCAACTTGTGCCCTTTGCTTAGGGAATCACCCAGCAGACTATAGGGGTTGTGTAATCCATAAAGAATTACAACGCCTCAGGAGAAGAACCAGCCTTGACAGAAGTGGAAATCAGCCTCATCTTGGCGCAGTCTCCCGTTCAGCTATGCCAGCACCTGCAGCCAACGAATTTCCGCAGCTAGCACCTGAAGAACCAAGGCACCAAGGCCACTTAACAGTAACCAGGCCATTTAATAGTAACAGTCCATCATATGCGAGGGTCGTGGGGCCGTCAGCGGCTCAGCCTACACTGGTACCTCCCTCTCCTCTCTCTAACGACCTTACCTCTCTTCTCACTACATTTATCTCTGAATTCAAATCTCTCATCACACCTCTCATCACTCTTCTCACGTCTCTCGTTACTGAGCTCATTCCTAAATTGTCTCGTTGATCAATTCTCAGCATTCGCTCACTATTCTCATATGGAATTCCAATGGGTTGAACTCTCACAGAGACGAATTAGACATTTTCCTACAAGACAAACGAATAGACGTAGCACTTATCACAGAAACTCACTTTACAGGACGATCTAACTTTTACATACCCGGCTACACAACTCACAGGACCGATCACCCAGACGATACATCCCATGGTGGAGCTGCAATATTAATAAAAAATACTTTGGTTCACCACCGATTACCTGCTTATCAAAATGAACTCATTCAATCTGCAGCAATTAATTTAGACTGCCAACCTTTTAACTTTACTCTGGCAGCAGTTTACTGCCCTCCAAATAAATCTATTTCTTCTGTGGATTTCGAAACATTCTTCCTTACTCTTGGACCCAAATTTCTAGCTGGTGGGGACTATAATGCTAAGCACCCTCAATGGGGCTGCCGAACTTCTAATCCTCGCGGACGAACTCTTCTACACACACTCACTCATTCTCATTATACCGTCTTTTCTCCAGACCAACCTACATACTGGCCGACATCACCATCCAAATTACCAGACATACTCGACATTTTTATCTCTTCCAAAATCTCATCTCAATATCTCGACACCTATACACTCACTGACCTCTCCTCCGACCATAGCCCTGTTCTTCTTACCCTCAGCACGATTCCAAAACCTGCTTCACCCCGTCCTGCCTTGATTACTGGACCTATTGACTGGACACTTTTCGGAAATACCCTTGACAGCAAACTGAATCTGCTAATCTCCCTAAAAACGCCAGATGAAATAGATCACGCAGTAAACTTTCTAACTACTTCAATACAAACTTCCATTTGGGACTCTACCAAACAAACTTTCTACAAGACCGAATCCCGAACACGTAACCTTCCTGTTTTAATCAGAATGCTAATTAGAGAAAAACGACGAGCTCGAGCAGTATGGCAACGTACCCACTACCCGAGTGACCGACTGATTTACAACAGACTGACTAGACGGTTAAAACGTGAACTTCAAAACTTCAGATCCCTGAAATACGAAGAATATGTTACCTCCCTGGCATCTGACCGCAAATCACTCTGGACCGCTACCAAACGACTACTCTCTTACAAACTTGTTCCTTCTCCTTTAAGACGTAATAACGGAACATGGACGAAATCAGACTTAGAAAAAGCCATCGAATTCAAAGACCACCTGAGCAACATATTCACACCTCATCCAGACACTAGTGACGACATACACTCTGCTGAAATACTAACTGACTTAGATACCGCCTTGCCTCTCTGTCGCCCTCCAAAAGTGTTCACTCCTTCTGAGGTAAAATATTTAATAAAATCCTTACCAAAGAAAAAATCTCCGGGGTTTGACTTAATAACTTCAGAAATTCTTCGTTATCTACCACAAAAGGCAATAGTATATCTTCCCTACATCTTTAACTCAGTACTGAGAACTACATATTTTCCGGCATTATGGAAATTTTCAGTC
Organism: Triatoma infestans; assembly: GCA_011037195.1. NCBI lineage: Eukaryota > Metazoa > Arthropoda > Insecta > Hemiptera > Reduviidae > Triatoma > Triatoma infestans. The sequence goes on along the minus strand of JAAEAF010006024.1, from coordinate 33,581 downwards.
ATAAAAATGATTCCCAAACCAAATAAACCTTCTCATCTTCCATCCTCATACCGGCCCATCAGTCTGTTACCGATCATGGGGAAACTGTTAGAAAAATTATTGCTAAAACGCATCTGTCCTATTCTTGAAACTGCAAATGTCATCCCCTCTCATCAGTTTGGATTTCGTCAACAACACAGTACCATACACCAATGCCATAGAGTAGTGGATGCCATTTCTTCTTCTCTCGAACGGAAACAATATTGCTCCGGGGCCTTCCTTGATGTGGCTCAAGCCTTTGATCGAGTATGGCATCCGGGGCTGTTGTGGAAGTTAAAGAGAAATCTTCCTTCTACTTACTACTTAATTATGAAATCTTATCTTACAGACCGTTTCTTTCAGGTTAGTTGTGGCTCTGCCACTTCTGATTACTCTCCTGCTCTAGCCGGCGTCCCTCAAGGTAGTATACTTGGTCCTCTTCTCTATACTGTATATACAGCAGACATACCGCCTCACACTAACACAATACTATGCACTTACGCTGACGACACCGCCATTCTTGCTTCCAGTTCCGACCCTGTAACAGCTTCCACTCACTTACAGATACACTTAGACATACTTGAACCTTGGGCCAAAAAATGGCGATTAAAATTTAACCCTCAGAAGTGTCAACACATCACTTTTACTCTGCGACGTCATACTTCTCCACCAGCCAGCTTTAACTCTGTACCTCTTTCTCCTGCAAATTTAGTTCGCTATCTTGGGATGTATATCGACAAACGACTAACATGGAACCCACATACTAAACTAAAAAGACTGGAACTCAACAAACGGAATAAACTGTTACTAAGACTAATTGGCAGACGGTCGAAACTTCCAATAAAACATAAACGACTATTATACAACACCATACTTAAACCAATGTGGACTTATGGACTTGAACTGTGGGGTTCAACCAAACGCTCAAACTCACAAAAAATCCAGGCCTTTCAATCAAAAATTCTCCGTCAAATTACAGATGCTCCATTCTACGTTTCAAACTCTTCTCTACATAAAGATCTCAACATACCCTACGTGACTGAAACAGCTAAAAGTAAATACCGAAAATTCCATAACTCTCTTTCTCTATGCTCTAATCCTCTAATCCAAAATCTCGCCTCCATAGCTGTTCCGGACAACCCCCCACGGCGGCTGAGGCGTTGCTGGCCCCGCGACCATCTCATGGATTAATAACCAACTGAAGCGGGAGTGTTGCCAGTGGGCAGCTTCTCTCCTCCAGCCAATCACGTCCACAGCATCATTCATCAGATTTACTGATTGCATTGTTTTGTAGATAGTAAATGGCAAATAAAATTACAAAAAAAAAAAAAAAAGATTGTAATATGAACTAGGATACCACTTTGATGAATCTAACCCCACTCCCTCCCCTATTGCTCTTAAAGAAATTTTCCCAGAGACATGTTATTAGTAAAGTTGTAAGAATCTTTGCATGTTAGTTTATATAACACAGTTTCAAAAAAATCGCAAGCCATTTTTGAGAAAATTGCGAAAAAGTGAATAACTCCATTTAGTAAGTGTAAGTAAACGCACTTCCGGTTGAACCGATTTGTTTTCAAACTCAGAATTTCAACAACATATTTAATTCTAATTACCTTATTTATGATCGCAGAATTGTCATAATAAACTTAAATAGCACTTTAGATGGACACCTAACCCCTCCCCTCCCACCAAACGTGGCCTTCATTGCATTTTCCCGGAGAAATGTTTCAAATAAAAGTTGTAGCTCTTTGAATATGTGGTTGATATTTCAAGTTTAAAGAAAATCGCCGGAGCCATTTTTGAGAAAATCGCAAAAAAGTAAAAAATCCAACTAGTAAAGTGGTACTTCCGGTTGAGAAATTTTGACAGATAACGTACAGTCATATCCCATGGTGACCCCTAAACGGAATATCAAATTTCAACTTTCTACGATTTTTCGTTTTTGAGCTATGCTGTTCACATACATACATACACACGCACACACTCACACGGACACACACACACACACAGAGACACCTACACACACACACACCCACAGAACCATTTGCTAAAACCACTTTTTGGACTAGGGGACCTCAAAAGGATATTTTCCGGTGAAAAACTCGATATCGAAAATTTGACCACGATACAATACTTCCTCTTACTAGGAGTAAGAGAAAGTAAAAAAAAAAACTAACTCAAAACCCAATTATTGGAAATTCGTACTTTTGATAATCAGAATTTCTTTAAATTTGGACCAGATAATTCGCTAAAAACATTTGTTCACACTTAGAGAGTCTCAAAATAGTATGCAGAATTAGTGAATGTAACACGTAAAAAGCGTTTAAAATTTATTTTTAAACGACATATTTAAAAAATTTCCATTTTTTACTTATATAAATTTGACTAGAAACGGAATATTCTTTATAACGTTTATTTACCGACCGAATTTAGAAAATTTAAATTCATAATCATCCAATCAGATAATTAAATTAACATATAAAAGATTAAGTTTACAACAACATATTAAAGGGATATTGTTTATATATAGAAAATCTGGTGTGAATCACTCACACAACTTTCTCTTACTACAGTTCTCAAAATTATAATTGACAAATTTTATACTTTGTGTATCTGATTTAATGAAATTCGTCGAAAACTGAAAAAAATGTTCACTAAAAGCGCACTTCCGATTTATTAAGTTTCTTTAAACTTCAGAATTTTGGCCATCTATTTATTTCTAATTAATTTTGTTTTAATGATAGTATTGTAAAATCAGTCATGATGGCACTTTAGAGAAAAACATAACCCAACCCCTCCCCCAAAAGTGTCCTTAAATAAATTTTTCCAGATAAATGTTTTAAATAAAAGTTGTACATCTTTGTATGTGTAGTTTATATAGGAAGTTTCAAAAAAAATTATCGGAGCAATTTTTGAGCAAAAAGTGAAAAAGTGAAAAAAAATCATTTAGTAAAGTGGGTAAAGTAAACGCACTTCCGGTTATCCGATATTTTTCAAACTCGGAATTTCAACAACATATTTAATTCTAATTAATATTATTTAAATGATAGAATTGTTTAGTAAACTGAAAGAGTACTTTATAGGAAAACCTTACTCCACCCTTCCTCCAAAACTGCCCTCAAAATGAATTTTCCTGGAGAAATGTATCAAATTAAAGTTGTAGCTCTTTGTATGTGTAGTTGATATGTCAAGTTTAAAGAAAATCGTCGAAGCCATTTTTGAGAAAATCGGAAAAAAATTAATAAAAAAACTAGTAAAGTGGTGTTTGACAGATAAGTTACCGTCAGATCCTATGGTGATACCTAAACGGAATGTCAAGATTCAACTTTCTAAGGTTTTTCGTTTTTGAGCTATGCTGATCACATACATACATACACACACACACACACACACACACACCATTTGCTAAAAACCACATTTTTGGGCTCAGGGGAACTCAAAACGGATATTTCAGGTGAAAAGTGGATATCGAAAATTTGACACGATTACAATACTTCCTCTTACTAAGAGTAAGAGAAAGTAAAAAAAAAATATGTATTCATGGTAAGAAATATACAATTTGTCTTCCAGACACAGGTGTCCTGCCGATGTTGCCACTTAATTTACAAGCGAAAAAGATTTCAGTCACATATCATCCTCCTTACAACTGACTTTTTCGTTGAGACATATTTACGAGTACATTCGTTTTACAAATATTGGAAATTCATTTTTATCAACTTTTAATTTTTTACATTCTCAAGAGGAAGTATTGTAATCGTGTCAAATTTTCGATAGTGAGTTTTCACCGGAAATATCCGTTTTGAGGTGCCCTGAGTCTAAAAAAGTGGTTTTTAGCAAATGGTCTGTGTGTGTGTGTGTATGTATGTGTGTCGGTGTGTGTATGGATGTGAACAGCATAGCTCAAAAACGAAAAAACCGTAGAAAGTTCGAACTTGATATTCCGTTTAGTTATCACTATGGGATCCAACAGTGGGTCATCTGTCAAAATGCCTTAACCGGAATTACCACTTTACTAGTTGTTTTTTTTTACGTTTTTGCGATTTTCTCAAAAATGGCTCCAACGATTTTCTCCAAACTTGATATATCAGCTACACATACTAACAACTACAACTTTTATTTGCAACATTCTTCTGGGAAAATTCATTTAAGGGCACTTCTGGGGAGGTGTGTGGTTAGGTATTCATCTAAAGTGCTATTTCACTTTATTAGACAATTCTGCCATCTACGTAATGTTAATTAGAATTGAATATGTTTTTGAAATTCTAAGTTTGAAAACAATCGGATAACCGGAAGTGCGTTTACTTTACCAGTTTATTAAATGATTTTTTTCACTTTTTCACGATTTTCTCAAAAATGGGTCCCAATATTTTCTTGAAACATCATATATAGACTAAACATGCAAAGATCTACAACTTTTATTTAAAACATTTATCTGGGAAAATATTCATTTAAGGGCACTTTTAGGGGAGGGGTGGGGTTACAGCTTCCTCTTAAGTGCTATCGTAGATGATTATACAATTCTATCATCCAAACATAATTAATTAGAAATAAATAGATTGCGAGTTTCAAGAAAATTAGTAAACCGGAAGTGCGCTTTTACTGGACAGTTTTTCACTCGACGAATTTCGTTAAATTTGGTACACAAACTATAAAATTTGTCAATTATACTTTCGAGAACTGGAGGAAGAGAAAGTTGTATGAGTGTTTTACACCATATTTTTTTTTTTTTTTACTTTGATTAATGTCGCAACTTGATAAGAAATTTTATAGAGACAAAAGTTTGTTTACGAAGGCCCGCCGTCTATAGAATGTAACTTAACTTTCCACATTGGAAAAGTTATTTTCTTAATTTGCTTAAAATAATAAAAACAAATATACCCTATATTTCTGTTTCCTTTTATTACGTGAAAGTTGAATATTGAACAAAACAAAATAGACGCTACATTTTAGTGAAAGAAAAGTTTTCAACTCTCCGGAGATTCCCAGCAAACTAACAACAAACCTTTTCATTTTATCAACAATTACTTCCGCAGGTTTTAATTTGTATATATATTTTACATTCTTTTCGAGCTGAAAAAGAAGTATTGCAATTTTTTAGCACACAAAGATATTCACTAGAGAATATAAACCAACACTAGAGAATATATTTTGTATTTATTTTACCTTGAAAAAAGCAAACATTTATTTTGTATTTTTTCATTTATTTTTCGTATAAATTAAATTCAGTAGGTTTAAAGATAAACTGAAGCATTGTTGTTTTATTATTACCGTTTATTTGTAATCTTTTCTAATATTCTTGAGATAAAAATAAAGTACATCTTGTGGAACTTGTCTTCGACCGTTCAAAAAAACTTTTAAACTTTTTGAGTACGTACGAGGTGTGTGAATTAAGTAATGAGACTGATTTTCTAGTGTTCGATCTGGCAACACGGAGACGCGGCGCATGCGTGGTAGGGCAAGTAAACATCTGATACACGTCCAGTGCAAATTTGAAAATGCTAGAGTTGTTGCCCTGTCCGTAGTGACTTTTTTTTGTGAGCAAGGTTTTTTCAGTGCGTTTTAAAAATGAGTGACATCAATTACGAGCAACGTTGTGCTATCAGGTTTTGCTTCAGACTTGGGCAGGTTTTTAGGTGGTTTAAGTCGATTGCAGAAGGAAGGGAATCAATTGAAGACGAGCCTCGCAGCGAAAGGCCTTCATCTTCAAGAACCGACGAAAATGTTGGCAGAATCCGCGATCTCGTGCGTTCAGATCGTCGTTTGACAGTCCGAATGATCGGCGAAGAGTTGAATTTGACTCACACAACCGTTCATCAAATTTTGACTAATGAATTGGGGATGAGAAAAATTTGTGCAAAAATGGTTCCGAAAAATCTTTCACAAGAGCAAAAAGACATCAGAAAGGAAAGGAGCCTTGACTTTTTGGGAGCAATTGAAAACGATCCCAATTTTTTGGAACGTGTTATTACAGGAGACGAGTCTTGGGTGTTTGAGTATGACCCAGAAACTAAGCGTCAGAGCATGCAGTGGCACACTTCAACCTCTCCAAGGCCAAAAAAAGCAAGAATGAGCAAGACAAAAATCAAATGCATGCTGATTTGCTTTTTTGATAGCCACGGAATCGTTCACAAAGAATGACTTCGAAAAAGAGTCATGCGTGTGAGACCAAACATCAAAAACAAGTGGGTGTTGCATCACGACAATGCTCCGTGTCACACCGCGATTTCTATTAATGAGTATTTGGCCAATAATAACATTCCTGTGGCTCCTCAGCCTCCTTATTCACCCGACTTGAGTCCATGTGACTTTTTTTTGTTCCCCAAATTGAAAAATCACCTCAAGGGACGTCATTTTGGAACATTGGAGAATATTCAAACAGCCGTAACCGACCAACTGAAGTCTATTCCAGTATCCGAGTTCCAGCACTGCTATGACGAATGGAAGAATCGTCTTCAGCGTTGTGTGGCTCAACTTTGAAGGGGACAATGTTGAATTGTAATTTTATTTGAATAAAAAAGAGATAAAAAATCAGTCTCATTACTTAATTTACACACCTCGTATTTAATTTAATTAATTTTTGCTTTGATGTTAAAATTTAATTAAGTAATTTGCTTAAAAGAATGGTTCTAAAGCGAGTATCTCACTCGGGCAGATGTTTTGGCCAACGATGGAAGAAGTGTCCGCTATATAGCCCAAGCCCTGATTGCACGCTGATCTAAGGAAGAGTCACTAGAAGTGTTGATAGAAGAGAAGATATTCGTTAACAGCGGTATACGCGGCTAGAAGTCGACCGTTTCATTGATCTTACCGACCTACAGAATCGTCGTCATTTAACGACTCTCCAGATTCACGACCAACTGCAAATGGTCTTAAACTATGGGTAAACTCAAACAACTGTCAGATGAATGCTACACGAATGTGATCTAGTTTCTAGCGCTCCACACTATATTCTAGTAAAAACTGGTTAAGACCTCGAGTAGAATGATGACTTTTTCCAAATCAGCGTCACTTTTGATCAAGGGAAAGCTGTTCTCTTATAGTTGAGTGCTGGTTCTGTTTATACCAATTAGAGTTCAGGTCCGCCATGCCGGGTCACAACCTTTGCAAAGGCAATTGGTTAGGGTCTGAGATAGAATCAACATCCATGCCCGTATAAAACGAAGCCTTGAATGTGCATGTGTTGATTGAAGCAGTTCTTCTGGAAGCTGTGGTCCTATTTGTTCCGTTTATTAAAGACAACTTTGTACCAGTGCATGATAATGCTCGACCACATTAAGCTCTACTTGGAAAAAGTAGAATTACCCGAATTATCACAATGTATTGGCCAGCACGTTTTCCCGACATGAAGCCTATAGAACATACTATATCGTTCGCCGCCTCAACTGACGTAAAACAGCCCATAATTGCTGAAGAATTGGTTAGTGAGATGTAATCTGGTCGTTTATTTACTTAATGCCTATGCATGGCTAGAGGCAGTAAAACGCGTTGTTTAAGGTAGAAAACCAGATGATAATCACCAGTAAATTTTAACGCTTATCGTTTAACGCTTTTCCGATATTTAGTTGAATTTTCTTCAAACAATTTGATTTGATTAATTTTCATAAAAACTCATGAAGTTCTCATCTCCATTAATTGTGTTTATTTTAAAATAACATTTTTTATATTAATTTCATATTAACATTAATTAATATAAGAATAAAAATATCTATAGTCTGAACTTTAATACAAAGTATGAGTGCCCGTTTTTTTGTTGTTTTTTTTAACTTAAATTTCGTTATGCTGAGTTCCTTAGAGTCTTGAATTCCCTAGTAAGTTTTTAAAAATTGGTCTATGAGCCTTAAAAGGAAAAGGCACAGATTGAATTTTTGGCCAGTCATCCAAAGAGAATGATTAACACAATTCATTGATTCTGACCAGAAGATTTCGGTCGGATATTTTTTTTCTATTGCAATTAAATCTATTTAATGGGCAATACTATGGAAAATATATTCGGCACATAATAGCGTGCATTGATTATTTGGCAAAAGACTTTGGGATTGGAACAAATTGGGATACAGAAGGATTGGAATGCTTGGGGGCGAACTATGTTTGAAGAAAGTTTCGTATGTGTTTAAGTAGCTTTTGAGAGTAGTTTGGTAAAGTCGTTTTAGTCTTATGCTGAAGTTCTAAATTAAAAGTTTGTCTCTAAGTAAAGTCCTACATACAGTGTTTGTCTACTGTTGGCCATTGGGAACTTAGAATAGTTGTTAAGCTAATTGGCCTAAAAAATTCGAAATGTATAACGCGTAATTTTATAATATTATTTAAAATATGTTTACTTTTATTCAAGAAATGATTTTTACTTTTCTCATGCTGCTGAAAGAGATAAATTAATTTTCTCATACTGCGATCTTGTAAATCGAAATAAGAGTTTTCACCAGAAATACATGTTTTAAGGTTTTGAGGACATAAAACAAAACAAAAAACGGAGAATCGCAGAAAGTTTAAACTTGTCACTTCGTTTAAGTTCCACCAGAGGATCTGACAATAAGCTTTTGATCAAAATCCGTTCAACCAAAAAGTGCCACATTACTGAATGGATTTATCGTTTTTTGTGATTTATTTTGAAAACGGGTTATGGAGTATGGACTCTATGTTCATACTGGGACATGACCCATGCTGAACCTGGGAGATCCTCAGTTTGAGTCCAGCTTATAATTGCTAAATTTAGTTTACAAAGTGTTAGCAGTAAAGTTTATGCTTCCGGCCCCGTCCACGACACCTAATTTTGTGGTAGTTAGAAACGTTAAGCCCACCTGAAAAAAATGGCTACTTTATATAAGCTATATACAGGGTGTTTCAGAATTGCACGGTATTATTTTAGGTATGTGTTCTGTACCAAAAAATAAACATAAAAGTTCATATACACATATGTTTTAAATCAATTTATTACAGAGATATTGAAGGTTAAAGATTTATTTATCGTAAGTCCAAAAAGTATAATACTAACAATTGCATATCGTTCATTTGTTTGACAGTTAGTATTAAACACTGTTTGTGTAAGTTCTATGCATGGGAGTGAATACAGTGAGACAGTATTTTTAGTATTTTGTGTATTGTCATGGGAGACACCACAAATCTGTTCACTTTTATAGCACAAACAGACATGCTTTTAACTTATGGCGAGGTATACAAAAATGGTGTTGCTGCTGTTCGAAGATATCATGAAAAATTTCCCAACCGAAGAATATCAAATCGTAAAACGTTTGAAGCCATTGAAAAACGTCTTAGGGAAAATGGCACACTAAAGCCTGTACGACGAGTAAACGCCGGTTGACAGAGATTTCGGCGAACTGCAAACGTTGAAGAAGAAATACTGGAAAAGGTGTTCAGTTATCTCCTAGTACTAGCACCAAAAGATTGTCACTTCGTTTCGATGTTTTCTTTGCCAGTGTATGGCGAACATTGCGCGAACAACAATTGCATCCATTTCACATTACACATATGCATGATTTGTTACCACAAGATTATAGCAAGCGCAGAAATTTCTTCCAGTGTTTAATTCAACAATACAAACGAAATCCTTACTTCCTAAGCTGCCTGCTGGTTTCCGGTGAATCTTGCTTTACAAAAAATTGGATGACTAATTTTCGAAACACTTGGGACGAAGAAAACCCTCATACGACTGCTACTACACATTACCAACATAGCTTTTCATTAAATGTCTGGTGTGGTCCTTTTTAGCGACAATCTAATCGGCCCCCTTTTTTTTTGCCACCTAGGCTTTCAGGAATATCATACTTGCATTTTTTTTTGTAAAATAATCTTTATGAGCTTCTAGAAGATATTCCCCTTGCCAATAGGCACAGGCTTTGGTTTATGTATGACGGTGCTCCAACTCACTATTTTCATATTATGACTGATTATTTAAACGCAGCATATGGTAACTGATGAGTTGGTCGAAACGGACCCCGTTAAATGGCCACCACGATCTTCCGATCTAACGTCTATTTGGCACGTACGAAGAGCAAAGGAATCGGGATCGTGTAAGCCGCAGCTACTACCAAGCATCGTTCTGATGCTATAAGAAGTGCAAAAGATGTATATTATGGATTTGTCGTGCTGAATGCTGCATTCAACAAAACGGTGGCCATTTTGCACAGTTACATTAAATTATTGAGGGTTTGTTCGTGCAGCGAGTTTGTGATAGTTCCTGACGGTTTGCAAACTGGTTTCACAACGCATTCTCCACCATGCCTAATTTAAAACTGTTGGAAACTTTAACCTACAAGAACAGTTTGTAAACTTGTTTCACTGCGCATGCTCCACCATGCCTAGTTTGAAACTGTAGGAAACTTAACCTTCAACAACGCTTTGTGATCAGTATTGTACCGTGATAATAATTATAAAGCATTCAGGAAAAAATAATTATTTATTAATTTAGTTATTAGCTCTAAATCTGTAATAAATTAGCTCATACATCTGCAAGAAATTAGTTTCATTAAAAATGATTAGGTTATAGCAAATAAATAACTAGACATTGTGTACGGCAAATAAATGTATGAGATATCAATTCGCATACTTTTAAAGGACTGTCTGTGATAGCACAGAACAGCAAATAGTTCTAAGTGGTTATATCCACAAACACAGGTTATGTCAAAAAATAAATAGAAAGGAATACACTGGCCAAGACAGTAGCAGAAATTTAATGCGTTAAAAATGTTTTGCGCATGCGTCGGACTGCCAGTTTGAAATGATTGGCGCTTTGAGCTCTGACTGCTATGATATAATTTGCAAACGGTTTGAAAAACAGCACGAACACATGACTGTGAATTGGAAACCGTTTGAGTTTGAGAAATTGCTGTGCGAACAGCATAATCTCTGTGCGCATGCTCCTGACGGTTTGGTACTGCTGCACGAACAAACTTAGACTTGTTAAATAAATATCTTTATACCCCCAATATCTCTGTAATAAATTGATTTAAAACATATGTGTATATGAACTTTTATGTTTATTTTCTGCTACAGAACACATAGCTACCTAAAATAGTGCCTTGCAATTCTTAATACCCTGTATATAGTATTTAAATATATATATGAGAGAGACCATTCCTTAAAAACAGCTTTTTTTGTTCTCACAGAATCTCAAAATATGTACAAGTATTTCCGGTGAATACGCAATTCGAAAACTTGACACGTTCGCAATACTACCACTTCTCAAGCCATTTTCGGAAAAATCGAGGAAAAGCTGAAAAGAAAAAAAAACATTCATTAAAGTCGTACCGTATCAAGTTAATGAGTTTTGACGTAAAACTTCCTATCGGATGTCAATGATGGTACCTAACTAAAACTGAATACAAAAACTTGGAGCTTCGTGAAATGTTTCCTTTTTTTAAGATATTTTGTTTCATTAAACAAACCACACACACACACACACCATGGGCTAAAAACATTTTCTTCATGCTCAGGATATTCCAAGACATATATTCCCGGTCCTCTGTAAAAAAAAATTGAAACGAACGCCATATATTCCATTACAGAATATGAGGAAGTAATTTGCTTTTTTTTTAAATCTGAAAGTTTAAATTGATTTTTGGAATAATAAAATTATCTTTACTATTGGTTTTCGCTAAGTTTTTTAAAGTTCTCTATATTTATACATTTTTGATGCTGAAACTTAACGTGAAGACTGAAATAAAGAATAGAGAAGGGGCCGGAAAAATATGCGTCATAAAGGAGGTGGAAACTTGATATCAGATAGAAACAAAAAATCTTATAAATAATTGATTACGTAATATAAGAGAAGATTCCAAAGCAGGAAGTATATAAGATATGTTTTTGATCACGTTAAGAGATATGGTGATGATGATAAGAGACGCAATAGTGGTGGTGGTGGGGGGGCAAGGAAATCTCCTCTGTAATGTCTTCCTTTAATATTTCCAACAATTAATCAACATGATTCTAGTATTATGCACCGAAAAGGATATCGTAATATAATGAATCCTTTAGACTACATTCAACCCTAATAAGAATGTACAAAGATCTAAAGAGGGGATGTTATGGGGAAAAGGCACATTGAAATAGTGGTATGAAATCACGGGAAGAGAATTAATGAAGATGATTGTTTGCGTATAGTTTCTATAGTAGGCAAAAAATAGCAACGGTTTGTGTGTGTGTGTGTGCTGTCTTGATCTTGAAGTTGCCTACAAACCAGATGTATGGTATTTTAATGAAACTAGGTGGTTTGCTCTTCACTCTATTTTTTTTTTTTTTTTTGGACCAACAGAATATTGTAGAACTAAGGTTATATGAGAGAAGAAGGTAGAGTAGTGGCGGGCGGGGGGTAATGGAAAACCAAGAGAATCGGTTTACAAGAAGCAACTTTCAAGATTGGGTCTTTTGCCTCTTGCCGTGCAGCAAGTCTTGGTAGAGTGTTCTTGGTGAGTATAAATGGGGAAGGAATGGAATGATTGCCTTTGTATATATATATATGTGTGTGTGTGTGTAGCGCGTGGGTGTGTGGGTATACTTATGGATGGGTGGTTGGTTGGTTGAGTGTGTAAAGGACAAAAAGGAAGTAATAGGGTGTGGTACACACGCATACTCTAAACATACAAACGCGCCACAAGAACAAAAGCCCTAATCTAGCCTGTATGTGCTAAGTTTTCCCACTACATGGTGACAACTTGATAAACAAACCTTGATGAGTGTTTTGGACATCTAAGTAATACTTTATACATCATTTTTTTTTTTTTTTTTTAATTTATTTCACCTTTGATAATAACAAATCATAATCTATTATTTTTTTGTTTAGTCTTCTCTATATATCTCACCAATGAATAGAATAATAATTACTTAAATGTTGCAATTCATTTCCCCCAAATAATAAAGTATGACAGAATAATACAAATAATAAAGAATGTATGTAATTTTGTTTAACAGGATTTTTATGCTTATGCTATTGATTGAACTTTATAAACTGAAACTATTCCTATATAAAAAAAAAAAAAAAAAAAAATCGATTGTATGACACTCACAAGAGTTTCTCTTTCCGCGTATCTTAGCGCACCTAGGTAGCGAAGATCAGAACTAAACGGTGAGGGAACTGCGTCTCTCCTAATATATCGCCGTCTGGCAAGCCTTGGTCCTTAATGGACTGTTCAGCCATGGCCAGCATAGACTGTTGACAAAAATGAAAAACACATTTTCTATAATATCATTTTTGGCGGTTCACATAGAACAACTAAAAGAAATAATGCTAATCAAGATTGAGAAAATTGAATAAATAATGATTAGGAGATTCACGTGCAAATGTTATACATTCGGCCAACTGTTATTGTTATTGGCGCCATTTTAAATGATTATGAAATGAGTTTAATATAAACACTAGATTGTGAATCACATTACTAGTGTATATAGAAAAAAAAAATTATTATTATTATTATTATTATTATTATGGGATGTTTATACGATAATGGCCAGAGGAGTTTTAAAGAATAAAGAATTCTTTGTTGCTCTACGTTACCGGTAGCATTTGTGACCTTCTACAGGACCTTTTTAGGGTAGGAGAGAAATGTACGTTTTTGTTTAATGTGTTTTTATTATGAAAATTATGTTCCCGTTCTCGCATGGTTTATTTTTAATTACTCCATCACTTTTTATTTTCCAATGTTATTTAATATTTTTCTCAATAGTATTTTTTATTATTTCTATTTTTGATTGTTATACAGATCCCTGAAGAAGACAATAAATTTGTCGAAATGTCGAATAATCTTAAAAAAGTATATTTTTATTAGAGACATTATCCAGGTGATAGCCTGCTTCATTTTGTGGTCATCGACCGGTTTCGGGCGTTCGCCCATCTTTAGGATGCTGTTTTTCAGACAGTGTGATAATACAGACTTGCACAGAGCAAATTCAGTTTATACACTCCACATTCACACACAATAAAAAGAGGAGTATGTAAACTGAATTTGCTCTGTGCAAGCCTGTGTTATCACACTGTCTGAAAAACAGCATCCTAAAGATGGGCGAACTCCCGAAACCGCTCGATAACCACAAAATGAAGCAGGCTATCACCTGGAAAATGTCTCTGATGCTTTCCAGCTCTACGGAACCAACCACCACAACAACTATATTTTTATTGATCGCTCCTCGTGATCACCTATAAACTCAATCTCAATTTTCCAACGTTCAATCTCAACTTTCTCAACGTTTTTGAAACAAATCACTACTGTTTTTGAAATAAAAATATATTCTCTAAGTGAATTTAAATAGTTTTATAATATCACAGCGATTATATATAAATCAATTATTTATCTAGATTAAATGCTAAACTCTTATGTTTTAACTTATAACTGCACAGTCCTGATGTGTTCTGCTTCGGTGTCTACAACAAACTCTCTTCAAGGAATGTCTTCAAATTGTTATTTCAAATTTTCCCCTGTGAGAAGAAGGGGTACACAATGCTATCAAGTGCATGAACTCTAAAGGACAATAGTGGTCTTCTACCTTAAATGTCCTTTTGCAAGGGAATGTCACATGTTTTATTAATTTTGATTTTTTTTTTTTTCAAATTAAATATATTTTTATATTTCTTGCATCCATCGCAACGTACACTCTTCTCCTACCCTAAAGAGCTCCTGAATAAGAGCACCAATGATATTCGAAACGTAGAGCAACAAAGAATTCTTTTTCCCTTTAAAACTTCTCTGGCCATTGCCGTATAAATTATCTCACTATAATTTTAAAGCCTGATAATTATTATTACTGTGTGTTTTTTTTTTTTATATTTGTTAAGTTTCACCATAGCTTTTGTTTAGAAAAGATGAACTTGGCATTCTGTAAATTATAAAGAAATGATGCTTTCATAAAGAAAAAAAAAGAAGATCATAAAAGAAAGTAGAGGGGAAAGTTTGTAAGAAATGTTTGATCATCTGAGGGAGAATGACAATGATTACTTTGCCAGAATATTGGGAAAGAACTAGGGGATGTTTCCTATTATTTTTCATTTTTTTCTTTACACTGCCATGTAAGAAGATCGATGGGACATTTCCTTGGATATTTCTCATAAAAATAATTTAACTCTCCAAGAAACTAACCAATCTTTAATGGTGATATTTATTTCTATACAAAAGTATAATAATTGTAATAATAATAATAATAATAATAATAACAATGGTGAAAGTAAAAAATTAAAAGTAAAACAATTGTAATATAGTATTAAAAAAATATTCCATCGACACGACTTGCTTTCCCTGCAATTAATCCAAATTAACTAAAAATGTTCTGAGTGGACATTGAACCACTCAGAGACGTTATCATTAACTCACACGAATTATTAGCGATAAATTTTCCTCAAATTTGGAATTTTTATATTGTTCGCAAATAAAATATATTATAAACTGGTTTGTACATTATCCAGTTGGTAGAAACGTCCCTTTGTTTTAAAAAAATGTAAAAGTTTATAGTTGAAAAGAGGTTTATTTTTCACTAATTTTATTCCAGCAGTCAACCATTAATGTATAATAATTTTAATATTATATTGGGTAACTGCATATTGCATTGAAATGGCATTTTAGAGGTACGATTAATGTTACGGCTCCCCCCCCCCTTTTTTAGACTTCTGTCTTAGCAGATTTGCCAAGGATGTTCACATTTTGGGAAAACAACGATTGTTATTATTATCACTGATTTGTTTTTTGTTATTTTTGTTTTTCATATTGATAATTTTAATAACTGTGTTCACGATAGTCAATCAATAAGTAACGAGACAAATCGCTGTAGCTCAAAAACGATTTATTTAATCAATACAAAACTTTGGCTACTTTTCAACATAGTCTCCAACAACATTTATACACTTGTCTCATAGTTCTTCTAACTTTGTGTGTGCCTCTGGCATAAAATTCTTTGGGTTGATCTCGAAGCCACTTTTGCATCTGATTTTTAACTTCTTCATTGGATTGAAAATGTTTCCCCCGTAGAGCCTCTTTAAGGCTTTTCCAAACAAACGGAACTCCGATGGTGCAAGGTCGGGCCTGTATGGTGGATGTGAGAGGATCTCCCACCCCACTTGTTGAAGTGTTTCTCGAGTAACCCGTAAGTTGTCTTGGAACCCATCTCGCACAAGTTTTCTTGTACTGCAACTTATTCTGAATAATGTTATCGACAGTTCAAACACTCGCACGCACTTCTTCAGCTATCAGTTCAACAGTAATACGCCTGTTGTCCTGAATTAACGCGTTAATGCGAGATTCGAGAGAGAAAATTGCAACTTCAACCGGTCGTCCACTTTGTTGCTCGTCACAGACACTTACATGGCCACTTTTAAACTGTTCTACCCATTTGTAAACGTTCTGAACGTTTCAAACAATTATTCCCGTACACTTTCAACATTCTTTCGTGGATTTCTCTACCTTTGATACTCTTTGCTAGTAAAAATCTAATCACTGAGCATTATTTTTAGGTACAATGCTTGAGCAGACTCTCCATTGTTAACTGCATACATTTGAGGTTATGCTTACCAAAGACTCTCGAACAGCTGATGAAAAACTAAGTATAAGAATGCCAACTTGACGCACTGAAACTATTGTATTGATTAAACAAACCGTTTCTGAGCTACAACAATTTGTATCGTTACTTATTGAATGATCCTCGAATCATAAATTATAATATATAGATTTATTTGGGATAAAAATGTTATTGATTCTGATAAAGTTGTAGATAGCGAAATATAATGTCTCATTTGGGTATGATAGGATACACTATGTAGGTTGGCAGATTAGTGTACATTTTGTTTTACATCAACATTCCATAATTTTCCCTTATCTTTCTGTTAACTAACGCAATCAAGGATCAGATGGTTCTTGATTCGATGCTCGTTTCCGGTGGGCATGGATAGATATAAGTTGCCGAAATACCTATTCGGGATAAATTTATGTGAGGGTAATATAAGCAGTTAGCATTTCAAGTAAACCCAGAGCTGGCCTCTCTCATAACAAATCATCAACCATCTCTGACATCGATTAATATCTGAACACTATCTTTATTCGTGTCCATTGATTTGAACAAAACTAAGAAGAAAAGAAATTAATCTCATAAAGTTGACAAATTCAGAATAAATGTCAGACAAAATGCATCACATGGATACATACTCGTACATCCAACTTCTCCTTTTATAACAATGGTGTATGACACATGATGTACAAAGTTTTAATCTAACTGGTAATATTGAAGGAACTACCCTTCAACTTACTCAAGATATATGCTATGAACTTAGGGGAGTGTGTTAACAATAGCACTGCCATCTTACTAAAATAGTGTCCTGGGTTGTTGATAAACTCATCTTATCATGGAAGTTGGAACCGCCCTTCTATATTGTCACACATGGAACCTAAGTAAAGACCTAAACACTTAAATAAATAATACTTCATTTTCTCACCACATAATTAATAAATTAAGCAAGTTTAATTAACATTAAAATGTAAATCTTCTATTTAATCTAACTTAAAATTTATTCAAATATAAAGAAAATCTAAGACTGTAAATTGTCCTTAGTCACGCAATCATACAAGCAAATTATTAATTTATTAATTCCTGAATTATTAAGTCAAAGAAGTTCCATAGACTTTAAATACAATCCAAATAAGTCTGATGTTTGCAAACACGATATTATATTAATCTTTAGACACTATAAAGTGTCCCTTAAAAAAGTCAGTTTAATTGTGAGTTTTTTTTAGAAAACCATGATTATGTCTTACGATAGATTAATAATGCTACGACACTTCAGGAAAAAACAGTATACAGCTGCTGAAGATAAGCATGCTTATGTGAAATCGAAGGGGAAGATAACTTCAATTCAGCGTTCTGCCCGGCGTTGGTTTCAAAAACTTAATGATGGTGATAAGACCTTAGGGAGAGAGTTTTAGGGCGGCTATAAGTGGCGTTGATGAGGCTTTACGGGAAACTGTGGAGACAAATCCAACCATAAGTACTCGTGCATTTGGTAGAGAACTTGCAGTGTCTAAAGACACCGTTTGCCGTCATCTCCCTACTCTGCAAAAGGAAAAAAGAAGATGTAGCATAGTGCCGCATGAATTTACACCTTAACAGGCCGCTAGGAGAATGGATACTTGCCAAATTTTCTTTAAAAAAATCCGTCTGACATGCGATTTTAAAAAAGATTAGTGACGTGTGATGAGACTTGGATTTACTGGCGAAATGCTGAGACAGGTTTGGATCGCAGTCAAACGGCAGTAGGGTAAAAAGACCGGTTCTGGCGCAAGGGCTACGGAGCCAAGTCTTTTTTGGGGGTTGCAAGAACGCCGCTGCCATCATCCAAATCAATGAGCTTAATTCAAAGATGACGTCATCAGATTAAATATTATCCAAATCGCGCCCCACCCCCACCCCCAGGCCAGACCTAAATTCAAAAGATAGCCCCCCAACCTCCCACCCCAGGCCAGACCTAAATTCAAGAGAAAAAAAAAGATTTCTACATGACCTTGAATCGAACCAGCAAACCCAGCACTCACAGTCGGTTATCTAAACCAGTAGACCACCGATGCCACTCGGTCCTATGTAGAAAAAGATCTCGTCTATAAATTTATGTGCGTTGTACGAGCGCGTTCCAAGTTAGTTGTTTAGTTGTAGTAGTGTGTTTAAAAAAGTTTTTTTATTACTGCTTACACCTATTAATTATAGCACGTAGATTTCAACGGAAGAGAGAGAGGAAGTTAAGATGACGCAACATTTAAGCTGATAAGAAGGTTTTACATATATATCGCAGAGCAGCTCGCTATCATCCTATCTTCGACCTTGAGGTCAATCTAATGCGATAACTTAGCATTATTTTTTTTTAATTGAATTTCAGTCGGTCAGAAGACCGCACAACCGCTGTTATGACTCACTCGAGACATATATAGATAAAAACAGTTGGTTAGAAGATATTGCATAATTGTAGATGTCCTTGGTCTTATCAGCATATACTGTTTAATCACACCAAACCATTATGATACTGGGTGTTAACATTATACCTATTAAAAAATGCATACCAGCTAATAAATATTTTTTGAGGAGTTAGAATAAAAACTCATTTATATAATTGTTTTACAAATTTTTTATTATCAATTTGTTACAATGACATGTTTATGGTATAATACATTGAATAATTAATAAAACTCATTTATTTAATTTTTTATGGTATAATACACTGTTTTGATCAATTAATACCAAAATATTTATAATGTATCATAAAAAACATAAAATTAATTTTTTGGTCTAATATGTTTACGCAAACGTTAATCTGCATCAATATCCTGCACTAAAATGTCCCGGTGTCCATAGGCCAACGAGTTTATTCCATCAGGCAGGATGAACCGTTTATTATCTGAGGCTGAAAGGCTTCGTTTATTAATTAAGGTGGAGTAGACTTTATGCCCTACCGACCGAATCGATTTCATTATGCTTAACATCGAGACATCGTTGAATAGGACGGATTTATAATCGGCAAATCCAAGTTTCTTAAGCGTAGATCTTTGCACGCCTTTTGCACGCTTCTTTATATCCCCATCCACATCAATAGCATACATCTTCGGACGCAATGCAACCACTTCGGTAATTATGCGCCCATCCACTTCATCCTTAAATTTCCCCAATACCTTTTTATTTTTAATTGAGAAATTCGGATGGCTTGGATGATATCCTGACGTGTCAAAATGATCTTCCATTTCCAGCATATCCTTAAAAATGTCATCTGTGCTGATACGGTACAATAGGGAGTCCGTATCCGTATATATTAAACGAAGCCGTTCTGGTCCATATTTTTGCAGCATAATGGAGTAATGAAATTTGAAAATTATATCCTTCGAGATCTCCAAAATAGAAAAGCCCACGTACGGAACTTTGTTAAAGTATATCCTCGTTTTGGCCATCCTAACACCAACCAAATTCTCATCATATATTTTAGCATCGAGGAATGTTGGCTTGCAATTAATTTCATTAATCTGCTATCATTAGTGACAAGCTCAAAGTTCATCCTTTTACGCACATTCTCCATAGTCTTCCCAAAGTTTGCATTATTATATAATTTGTACTGATTCTTCTCAAAATCGTTGGTTGCACGAGTCCTCATATCCGTGTTTAATTTGATGTAAGGAAGAAGCCATGGTGATTGCTTAAATCGAAGGGCTCTACGAACCCGCACCAGCTGCAGCCCATAATCGAGGGCCTGTTTAAGAGCAATGTAGTGAACCACGTATCTCTCCCGCTTGCCAAGATGAGGAATCAATTTTTTAATATTTCCCTCACTGTTAGGAGGCGCCATTGTTTCTGCAAGAAACGGGAGGTCGTTGTGAAGCGGATGAAGATGTTCTGGATATTCCAGATCCACTTCTAATATATATCCAAAGTCGGAATCATCAGGGATGTCTTGAACTTGAATCTCTTCCGGCTGTTCCACCCATTCAAAGCCTCCATAAGGTAAAAACCTACTCTGTGCATCACCATATAAATTGTTTGCATCGTAATACATGATGAATACTGACTCTTGCGTTGGATCATAGGTTTGCATGTATTTATTATTGGCCTTGCAATACCGTAGGGAAGCCTGGCAGATACCTCCTCTTATGCCACGTTCGACCATTAGAATCATTTCATAATCAAGCAGAAGTTCCAATTTAATGCCTGTTAACCTCAACATAGCATCCCACGCCATACCGGGAGCAGTGAAATAATGCGCAGGATCGATTTTATGAGTACTCATTGTCACACGTCTAAAGTTTTCAAAGACATCAGCCAGCAACAAAACATCAGTCTTTAAATAGATATCACTATATTCTCCCAACGTTGTACAATGAAACTCGTTCCACACCTTCACTGCATGGTTATAATCCTCTTCGCCAATATGGCTGTCCGTCAAGGCGTTGTAGAATGCAACCTTAGGTGGTAAATTTTCTTCATCCAATTTCTGCCAGGAACTCACATAGTCGTACGGGAAAACGCCTTTTCTTAATACAAGGGGCAGCTGCGTTTCAGTGAAATATTTCGCAGTTTCCATGAAAGAAGATTTTGGTAAGTAATTAACTAATTGAGCCAGACTCTCTGCCATGAATCTGAATGAATCCAAGAAGCGAAATTGAATACCATTAATGTACTTTGCAAATGAAATAAACTTCTCTTCAGTATGAGGTATTACATTAACTCTGCCTGGAAGTTTCCCCAATTCTTTAATAATAAAATGCGAATCGTACCCGCTGAGATTGTGAATGAATACTGGAACATAAGTTGGTTGCCGGCATCGCAAATTACACTTATTACATGCAGCGCCCCTATATTTGCCTGAAATATGACAATGATCTCGCACCTTATGGTTGGCTTCCCTGAATGTATGATTGCAGAGATAACAGGTATCAGCTGCCTTCCATTCTCTTTCTTCTAACTCACTAATCACTATGTCCACATTTTTGTTTAACATCTTGCCAATGACTGTTGATAAATCGCTTAGATGACGTAAGAATTTTTCGGCTGCATTCTCTCCCCTATATAGAAATGGTTCTTTAAGCGTCCAAAGATGTTCTATTTCATCGGTGGGTTTTACATAGGCGCAGAAAGAAAACGGTTCATGTTCCTGATAGTTCGTTGTAGATGATCGGGCTGGGGAAGGCGCACATGAATGTATAGGTTTTAAAAGGCACTCGAAATCGGCGTAAATCACAAAATTTGCTTTTAGCTGACGTTCAACGTTTTTAAATTCTATAAAAGGTTCTTCAGTTGGGAGTTTAACAGCTGCTGGAATTGTTATCGCCACAATATATCCTGTGTTCTTGTAGTTTATCCTCTGCTGATTTTCCATAACGCCCATCAAAGTGTGTAAAACAGCGTTTACACAACTGTATTGCATGCGCATAGTTTGTTTTTTGCCCGGAAACCAACCTATTGAAATGTTTAATAAAAACATAATGTTGTTTTTCTCCATCTTGCATGAGTAAAAGGTCGCGATGGTCTTGCAGTTCTTCTTTAACAACCTTCAGCGGGTAAACACTATTATCACCATCCAACCCGAATACATTTATTGATATATTGTTTACTTTTTCGAACTTTTTGATCTGGTGAAGAGGCGTGGGGAATGAAACGCACTCAAAATTATAAGGATGGACCAGCGTTTTATATTTACTAACACGTTGAGGGTTTTTATCCACAAATTTTGCTAATACAGCATATTTAAAACACTCCTCGTCGTAATTCTCCGGATTTATACAAGCCTTCTTAGCAGCGATAGATTTAGGAAGTTTGATATATGTCGACCCTCCTAGCGGCTTGTACATATTTATCCGCAACCTTGCTCCATCTATCCCAACCAGCTTCCATCCACTCTTCTCTAACTGTGCCTCTTCCATTTCGTTCACTAATTTCTTGAATATATGTTCGAGAAACTCACCGATATCTGTGTCCATATAAATGGCCTTATTCCGAGTTTTAAATGATCTATCAGTTTGTTCCCCGAGTGTGTTCTCAAACAGACATTCCACCACTATATTAATTTTTAGCGTACGTTTCTCTTCCAATTGTTGTTTAATGAGCTCGTATAGACGCCTTTTAATCGACTGCAGAAACGTAGATAGATCTTCAAATTCCGCTGATTGCAGAAAATATGACCTTATTCTCCCCCGACATGCCGATTCATATTCTTCAGATGCCCGTTTCAACAATTCCGCTTTAGTTGGTTCCACACATGCCTTTTCAGCGCCTGAATTATCATATCGAGCTTTCTTTACAGGAGGTCGGTCAGCACAGACTATTTCATGTCGCTCGCCGTTATATCTATTCAAAAAAGTCCGTTTACAGCCCTTACAGACATACATCTGGTTTGCATTACAGTATCTTTGGTGGCGATAGAGATTCTTCTTCAAAGTGAATGTTTTTCCACATTTCTCACAGCTAAATGTTGCCATCTTGAACGATGTTTAACGTGTAGGAAGTCACACTAAGACTGAGATCCATACCTCACGCATCTATATTTATACCTTCGGGAACCGACTTTGCGCATGCGCATAACTTTTCCCAAAATGTAACACAATCTAGAGTAATAAAGTACAAAACAAGTTTTAAGCATGTGCATAGCATTTCTCAAATGTGACACGATCTAGAGTAATAAAGTACAAAACCATTGTTGCGCATGCGCATAGCATTTCTCAAATCTAGAGTAAATTGGTATATTAATAAACAGAAATAGCACTTTTAGGAGACAACCTAACCCCCCACCTCCGCCTCAAAGGTGCCTAAAATGCATTTTCCCAGAGAAATATTTCAAATAAAAATTGTAGATCCTTGTATGTGTAGTTGATATATCAATTTTACTGAAAATTGTTGGAACTATTTTGAAATGATTGCAAAATCCATTCAGTAAAGTGGTACTTCCGCTTGAGGAATTTCGACAGATAACGTACTTCTGGAACCCCATGTGATAACCCAGACGGAATAGCGTGTTTGAACTAATTACTATAACACTAAACAGAAAATGGTTAAATATTACGTAATGTTCTAAAAATAGATCTTTAGAGGCGGTGACCTTGAAAGGAAGTTAAAACTATAAACAATTAGCTATCGAATATGCATATTTACATATTTGTAAAAAATGAATGTGTGTGTGTGTGTGTCGGATTCATTGACCTTTAGATAGCAAGACTATGCATGTTTTTTGCAACATTGTGCCAGACTTGATTGAAGTATTATTATTTCGCGCTGGTTGAAACACCAATTTTGGCGGAAAAAAAATTTTAAAAAACTTGTTTTATTTCCTTAAAAATATAATATTAAAAATCATTCACTCATTTCATTTATTTATTGTGATGAAGAACCCTCTGTAATCTATAAAACAGATTTAAAAAATAAATATAAATACAAGTGGAAGTGTTTTCTACTTCAAACACGCATGACCAACTCCATGCCGGCCTGGTCATACTCTGAATATAAACTCTCGCAGAAGGTTGGAGGGGTGAGGGCAAATGAGGCAATCCCCACTTTACATCATTAATATTCCCCCTACTGCCAATAGAAAGAACGCAGCGAATTTTAGGTGAACAATAGGGCATATATGTAAGCAGTTTTTCTCTTCCAAAAATATTTTTTAAGAAAATGCACTTAGTATTCCAAATTAATGAAACTAAGTTAATAACTCCGAGTTTCAAGAAAAATTAGTAAGCCGGAACTGTGTTTTACTGAACAGTTTTTAGTTTTTATGATTTTTCCATAAAAACACCGATGAATTTCATTAAGGCGGAGGTGGGGGGTTAGGTTGTCTCCTAAAAGTGCTATTTCTGTTTATTAATATACCAATTTACTCTAGATTTGAGAAATGCTATGCGCATGCGCAACAATGGTTTTGTACTTTATTACTCTAGATCGTGTCACATTTGAGAAATGCTATGCACATGCTTAAAACTTGTTTTGTACTTTATTACTCTAGATTGTGTTACATTTTGGGAAAAGTTATGCGCATGCGCAAAGTCGGTTCCCGAAGGTATAAATATAGATGCGTGAGGTATGGATCTCAGTCTTAGTGTGACTTCCTACACGTTAAACATCGTTCAAGATGGCAACATTTAGCTGTGAGAAATGTGGAAAAACATTCACTTTGAAGAAGAATCTCTATCGCCACCAAAGATACTGTAATGCAAACCAGATGTATGTCTGTAAGGGCTGTAAACGGACTTTTTTGAATAGATATAACGGCGAGCGACATGAAATAGTCTGTGCTGACCGACCTCCTGTAAAGAAAGCTCGATATGATAATTCAGGCGCTGAAAAGGCATGTGTGGAACCAACTAAAGCGGAATTGTTGAAACGGGCATCTGAAGAATATGAATCGGCATGTCGGGGGAGAATAAGGTCATATTTTCTGCAATCAGCGGAATTTGAAGATCTATCTACGTTTCTGCAGTCGATTAAAAGGCGTCTATACGAGCTCATTAAACAACAATTGGAAGAGAAACGTACGCTAAAAATTAATATAGTGGTGGAATGTCTGTTTGAGAACACACTCGGGGAACAAACTGATAGATCATTTAAAACTCGGAATAAGGCCATTTATATGGACACAGATATCGGTGAGTTTCTCGAACATATATTCAAGAAATTAGTGAACGAAATGGAAGAGGCACAGTTAGAGAAGAGTGGATGGAAGCTGGTTGGGATAGATGGAGCAAGGTTGCGGATAAATATGTACAAGCCGCTAGGAGGGTCGACATATATCAAACTTCCTAAATCTATCGCTGCTAAGAAGGCTTGTATAAATCCGGAGAATTACGACGAGGAGTGTTTTAAATATGCTGTATTAGCAAAATTTGTGGATAAAGACCCTCAACGTGTTAGTAAATATAAAACGCTGGTTCATCCTTATAATTTTGAGTGCGTTTCATTCCCCACGCCTCTTCACCAGATCAAAAAGTTCGAAAAAGTAAACAATATATCAATAAATGTATTCGGGTTGGATGGTGATAATAGTGTTTACCCGCTGAAGGTTGTTAAAGAAGAACTGCAAGACCATCGCGACCTTTTACTCATGCAAGATGGAGAAAAACAACATTATGTTTTTATTAAACATTTCAATAGGGTGGTTTCCGGGCAAAAAAAACTATGCGCATGCAATACAGTTGTGTAAACGCTGTTTTACACACTTTGATGGGCGTTATGGAAAATCAGCAGAGGATAAACTACAAGAACACAGGATATATTGTGGCGATAACATTCCAGCAGCTGTTAAACTCCCAACTGAAGAACCTTTTATAGAATTTAAAAACGTTGAACGTCAGCTAAAAGCAAATTTTGTGATTTACGCCGATTTCGAGTGCCTTTTAAAACCTATACATTCATGTGCGCCTTCCCCAGCCCGATCATCTACAACGAACTATCAGGAACATGAACCGTTTTCTTTCTGCGCCTATGTAAAACCCACCGATGAAATAGAACATCTTTGGACGCTTAAAGAACCATTTCTATATAGGGGAGAGAATGCAGCCGAAAAATTCTTACGTCATCTAAGCGATTTATCAACAGTCATTGGCAAGATGTTAAACAAAAATGTGGACATAGTGATTAGTGAGTTAGAAGAAAGAGAATGGAAGGCAGCTGATACCTGTTATCTCTGCAATCATACATTCAGCGAAGCCAACCATAAGGTGCGGGATCATTGTCATATTTCAGGCAAATATAGGGGCGCTGCATGTAATAATTGTAATTTGCGATGCCGGCAACCAACTTATGTTCCAGTATTCATTCACAATCTCAGCGGGTACGATTCGCATTTTATTATTAAAGAATTGGGGAAACTTCCAGGCAGAGTTAATGTAATACCTCATACTGAAGAGAAGTTTATTTCATTTGCAAAGTACATTAATGGTATTCAATTTCGCTTCTTGGATTCATTCAGATTCATGGCAGAGAGTCTGGCTCAACTAGTTAATTACTTACCAAAATCTTCTTTCATGGAAACTGCGAAATATTTCACTGAAACGCAGCTGCCCCTTGTATTAAGAAAAGGCGTTTTCCCGTACGACTATGTGAGCTCCTGGCAGAAATTGGATGAAGAAAATTTACCACCTAAGGTTGCATTCTACAACGCCTTGACGGACAGCTATATTGGCGAAGAGGATTATAACCATGCAGTGAAGGTGTGGAACGAGTTTCATTGTACAACGTTGGGAGAATATAGTGATATCTATTTAAAGACTGATGTTTTGTTGCTGGCTGATGTCTTTGAAAACTTTAGACGTGTGACAATGAGTACTCATAAAATCGATCCTGCGCATTATTTCACTGCTCCCGGTAGGGCGTGGGATGCTATGTTGAGGTTAACAGGCATTAAATTGGAACTTCTGCTTGATTATGAAATGATTCTAATGGTCGAACGTGGCATAAGAGGAGGTATCTGCCAGGCTTCCCTACGGTATTGCAAGGCCAATAATAAATACATGCAAACCTATGATCCAACGCAAGAGTCAGTATTCATCATGTATTACGATGCAAACAATTTATATGGTGATGCACAGAGTAGGTTTTTACCTTATGGAGGCTTTGAATGGGGGGAACAGCCGGAAGAGATTCAAGTTCAAGACATCCCTGATGATTCCGACTTTGGATATATATTAGAAGTGGATCTGGAATATCCAGAACATCTTCATCCGCTTCACAACGACCTCCCGTTTCTTGCAGAAACAATGGCGCCTCCTAACAGTGAGGGAAATATTAAAAAATTGATTCCTCATCTTGGCAAGCGGGAGAGATACGTGGTTCACTACATTGCTCTTAAACAGGCCCGCGATTATGGGCTGCAGCTGGTGCGGGTTCGTAGAGCCCTTCGATTTAAGCAATCACCATGGCTTCTTCCTTACATCAAATTAAACACGGATATGAGGACTCGTGCAACCAACGATTTTGAGAAGAATCAGTACAAATTATATAATAATGCAAACTTTGGGAAGACGATGGAGAATGTGCGTAAAAGGATGAACTTTGAGCTTGTCACTAATGATAGAAGATTAATGAAATTAATTGCAAAGCCAACATTCCTCGATGCTAAAATATATGATGAGAATTTGGTTGGTGTTAGGATGGCCAAAACGAGGATATACTTTAACAAAGTTCCGTACGTGGGCTTTTCTATTTTGGAGATCTCGAAGGATATAATTTTCAAATTGCATTACTCCATTATGCTGCAAAAATATGGACCAGAACGGCTTCGTTTAATATATACGGATACGGACTCCCTATTGTACCGTATCAGCACAGATGACATTTTTAAGGATATGCTGGAAATGGAAGATCATTTTGACACGTCAGGATATCATCCAAGCCATCCGAATTTCTCAATTAAAAATAAAAAGGTATTGGGGAAATTTAAGGATGAAGTGGATGGGCGCATAATTACCGAAGGGGTTGCATTGCGTCCGAAGATGTATGCTATTGATGTGGATGGGGATATAAAGAAGCGTGCAAAAGGCGTGCAAAGATCTACGCTTAAGAAACTTGGATTTGCCGATTATAAATCCGTCCTATTCAACGATGTCTCGATGTTAAGCATAATGAAATCGATTCGGTCGGTAGGGCATAAAGTCTACTCCACCTTAATTAATAAACGAAGCCTTTCAGCCTCAGATAATAAACGGTTCATCCTGCCTGATGGAATAAACTCGTTGGCCTATGGACACCGGGACATTTTAGTGCAGGATATTGATGCAGATTAACGTTTGCGTAAACATATTAGACCAAAAAATTAATTTTATGTTTTTTATGATACATTATAAATATTTTGGTATTAATTGATCAAAACAGTGTAATATACCATAAAAAATTAAATAAATGAGTTTTATTAATTATTCAATGTATTATACCATAAACATGTCATTGTAACAAATTGATAATAAAAAATTTGTAAAACAATTATATAAATGAGTTTTTATTCTAACTCCTCAAAAAATATTTATTAGCTGGTATGCATTTTTTAATAGGTATAATGTTAACACCCAGTATCATAATGGTTTGGTGTGATTAAACAGTATATGCTGATAAGACCAAGGACATCTACAATTATGCAATATCTTCTAACCAACTGTTTTTATCTATATATGTCTCGAGTGAGGCATAACAGCGGTTGTGCGGTCTTCTGACCGACTGAAATTCAATTAAAAAAAAATAATGCTAAGTTATCGCATTAGATTGACCTCAAGGTCGAAGATAGGATGATAGCGAGCTGCTCTGCGATATATATGTAAAACCTTCTTATCAGCTTAAATGTTGCGTCATCTTAACTTCCTCTCTCTCTTCCGTTGAAAACTACGTGCTATAATTAATAGGTGTAAGCAGTAATAAAAAAACTTTTTTAAAACACACTACTACAACTAAACAACTAACTTGGAACGCGCTCGTACAACGCACATAAATTTATAGACGAGATCTTTTTCTACATAGGACCGAGTGGCATCGGTGGTCTACTGGTTTAGATAACCGACTGTGAGTGCTGGGTTTGCTGGTTCGATTCAAGGTCATGTAGAAATCTTTTTTTTTTCTCTTGAATTTAGGTCTGGCCTGGGGTGGGAGGTTGGGGGCTATCTTTTGAATTTAGGTCTGGCCTGGGGGTGGGGGTGGGGCGCGATTTGGATAATATTTAATCTGATGACGTCATCTTTGAATTAAGCTCATTGATTTGGATGATGGCAGCGGCGTTCTTGCAACCCCCAAAAAAGACTTGGCTCCGTAGCCCTTGCGCCAGAACCGGTCTTTTTACCCTACTAACGGCATTTCCGCATTTCCGGTTAGTGCAAAAGGGCAATTTGAGTAAAACTCGATGTGCATTTTCTGGAACTTTGACGGAGTAATTCATCACGAATTTGTTCCCAATGGACTTTCCATAAATTCGACTTTTACTGCCAATAGAATGTACTCAAATTTTGCCTAGTGGTATCCAGCAATCGCAAACAAACTTTATCCAACAAACAAGATAACGGCTCGGTCCCAAACCTACCATGAAACTAAAAAAAAAAAAAAAAATTGAAGAATTTGGTGGTGGCGTTGAACTTTATTTTCATCCACTCAAGACTTATCTCCATCCGACTACCATTTGTTTCGGTCATTGGCGCAATTTCTTTGCGGGAGAAAATCCCTCAGTATGGAAATTCCATCGGGAACGAATTCGTGATGAATTACTCCTCCTTCGTTGTTACAAAAAAAGCGTAACGACTTTTTCTCAAATGGCTCACTTGCACTAATCGAAAATGCCGTTGACCGCGTTCCAACCATTGACCACCTGTCTTTGGATTTCACCAATATGATAAGAGAATCTAAGTCCTCTTGGGACTTGGGAAAGATTAATTGTGTTATTTCATCTCACATCTGAACAGTTTACAACTCTAACTTAGAACTAAAGATAGAAACTGGAGAAGATAAGAAGCTACATTTCTTAGACGTACTAGTTTAAGAAGAAGGCTGGGACATTGAGACTACGGGGTGCCGAAAAGAACCCATATGAACTTTACTTAAATAAACGCTTAAACGCCATCCATCCAGAAGAAAGCCGAACGATTGAATGAAAAATCAACGCCGGCAAGCTCTCGAATGAAATGACTATAACTGCTCACTAATAGACTAATAAATATTACTTTCAATAAGACCAAACTACCACTCCGTACAGAGATACCAGAAGAAAGAAAACCAAAGCTATTCCTCCATATAATGTACAAGGAGTGTCAGATAAGATCACAACAATCCTGGCAAAGCACAAAGCAGAAACTACACTGGAAAGGGCAGGGACAAATTTTCAACTAGAAAAATCTGAAATGAAACACACATACAATTTTTTCTGATTGCAATTATCACAATTTTAACTGTATGAAGCCATTTGGGTGACAACAAAAGAGTTTTTTTTTAAGTTCGTTGGAAATGTGGTTTTTAAATACCGATAATCGATTTCATATTCATATTTTATTTCTTCAAGTTGTTGTCAGTGGGCAAATTAAATCTATTATGCAATAGAATCATATATTTCTAGATAATTTTCACATTAAAAGTCATCTTTTGTAGTGATCCCATGAACAAGGGTGAATATTGAAAGATTATAATTGAAATTGTTACATAGAAGAAGGTACCATGAGACTGAAAGGGAATATCTTATGGGCATTCCATTATGGTACATTAGTTAAACCTACCATCACATATCTGCTACTCTCTCTATGATTAAAGCAAGGGCTAACAAATAATTACTGAGGGCACTAATGACACGGCACCCTTAGCCATTCACTATAGAAATGTACAAAATTAGTAACTTAATTTTCTAACTCCTAATCATGAGTATGGTGAAGTCTCTACATTATTGTTTGACTTTCTCATAACATTATGAGATTTTTATTATCACGATCAACTTTTTTCATAATTTATAATTTTTTTTAAAATAAAATTATAATAAAAAACTTTACGTTAACCAATTTTCTTTCAAATTTGGAAATCTAACACTGCTTTTAAAAATCATTAAGCCTTTTATGAGAAAATTCGAAAAACTGAAAGGAAAGCAAAATCAGTAACATGGCACTTCTGATAAATGGATTTTGACAGAAACTTTCGTCAGATGCGTTAATGATAATATTAAGTTCGAGATTCCAGAGATATTTCGTCAATTTCAAAAATATGACACGATTTATTGTGCCAATTTTATGAGAATGTAAAAATTTAAAAATATTGAATAAAATCAAATCTTTATGAGTAAAACATTGTTAAACAAATTTATTAAAAAATTACTATTTCCATTGAAATTTCACGTTGTTTAAATGAAAGAAGTATTTATTGAAGCAGATAATACGCTACTACCAACCATCTCCCCTGTAACAACACCAGACATTCTATTTAGTGATTGACGGATAGACCTCTTTTTTGCATTTAAATTACATCAAACTTCAATAACGTTCAGATAAATGTTTTTTTTTTTGTTTGTTTTTTTTTAAACAAGTTTAATGCCATTTTATATTTAAATGGAAGTTCTACAAAGAAACAGTTTTTATGAATAAATCTATAAAATCCATATTTAATTTTAATGTAATCAGATTATATCATACCCCTTACCGTGCATCAGACATTAAAGGATATTATTACAGATTAAATAAAAAGAATATTTTATTCAAGATATTGCACCATTTTTCTCGGCATTGTGCCAAATGCTTACGTTTTGAATTGGCTCGTGATATTCCAATTAGAATCTCAAATTTGCTCATTATTTATTGAAATAACTTATTCATCAATATAAACAAAGTAATCAATAATAAAAATAATATCCTAAAAACGTCAGAGACAATTCCGGCATGATTAAAAACTGATACAATGGCAGACTGATGACCTAGGACATTCGCCTAAATCTTCGTTAATATATGTCCTACATCAACAAGTCGGAGAGTAGGCTTTTAAGATTTTGCACCAATTTTCTCGGCATTGTGCCAAATGCGTTTATTTTGACCGTTTTTTTATGTTCCTATGTAGGGTTTATCTCTGCTCATAGAGAGAGATTGAATTCGTAAATTACTGGTATATGAATATTTATTATCGACCTCCTAACTGCCGATATCCAGTTTCCTCTGGCTTTAGTATGGCTGACTGTAATAATGGTTTAATAATAGTTTAATTAACATCCTCTCTAATGAGCGAACCTCATTTCCACGGCTGCACTCTACGTACCTATATAAAGGTTCTGTTTCACTTGATTAAGTTACAAAAGCAATTTGAAAATCGTCACAATGTTTGTGGGCCAATCTAAAAATTCGAGGCAATAAAACATCCGAGCTTTCTTCTTCTAATTGGTCGCTTAGAAACATCGCCATTGTGTGCGACAGTATTATTGTGAATCCAACAAAATCCATTTATTAGGTATTACGAAAAGTTTCTTGCAGCGAAAGATCTTCACAGCCATGGCTACAAAATAAAATAATTTATTCAATCCAGGGTTCTTGTTTTGGGACATTCATAATACAGTTCTTTCGCTTGCCGCCATTAATAAAGTTATAAATAATTAGAATACTAGGCAAGGGATTAGCTCTAGAGCTAGACTCACACATGGAGGAGGTTCCGGGTTAGATCCAAGCTATTCTTAGATTTTTTTTCTTCCAAGGAGCCTCTAAAACTCGCCGCCCGGTGATTGGCAGTGTTGTCTGTAAAGTGAGACCACTGTCCAGAGGCCGGCAGTAGACTAAATAGGCTCTGGCCGCCAATCCGAACGTAGATGTTGACGCGCCTAAAAAAAAATAACAGAATCGGATACTCTTTCCGCATTCTCTGTTTGGCTTCATTAACATACGTTCATTCTAGTTTAAGTTTAGTATTTTCGGTAGGAGAGAAAAATTATAAGAGAGAGCTTTCATAAGTGAAAACGGGCAGCTATATGGGCCCATGGAAGCTTTGGATAGAGTCGGGTTTGGCCCTCCCCTCCTTTGTATAATAAGTGAAAACATTGTGAACAATTATGAACTTGTTGTGGTGGTTGGTTCCGCAGAGTTGGAAAGCATCAGAGACATCTTCCGCGTAGCCTGCTTCATTTTGTGGTCATCGACCGATTTCGGGCGTTCGGCCATCTTCAGGATGCGTTTTTCAGACACTGTGACAGACACACTCTGTGTAAAACTGAATTTGCTCTGTGCAAGTCTGTTTTGTCACACTGCCTGAAAAACGCATCCTGAAGATGGGCGAACGCCCGAAACCGGTCGATGACCACAAAATGAAGCAGGCTACCACGGAAAATGTCTCTGAATTATGAACTTATTAGGCCACAAGTTAACAAGACAAATTTATTTATTTTATTAATGTGTGATTCTGTAGAGGCAACCAATTATTATAATGCAAACTAGAAAGAAATCAAAATATTGGTATTATTTGTGATTATAATTCAAATATGCTCCGTGGGTAGTGTGTGTGGATGTTGCGTAAGTGTAAGGGTTGTGCGTGTTGTTAGCTAAGCTAACTTCAGGTTTCGTCAAGATTCATGGAGATGTGGTTAGTCTACAACGGAACATTGCTAGAGATAATGTTAACAAATACTACAGAAATGGAGTTGTTCTAAT
>JAAEAF010006023.1:42184-82356 GCA_011037195.1 Triatoma infestans | reverse complement strand
CGGTCGTACGTCTGTGCATGATGATCAGAGGAACGGAAGACCTTCAATCACGGAAAAAATCGAAAATGCGATCCGTGACGATCGCAGATTGACTGTGGATGAACTTTCTGCGATGTTTCCGCAAATCTCCGACGTTTAACCGACGAGGAGGTGAAGGGGGAGGTGGAGAAGTGGACGAAGGGGTTGGCGGGAAACTACTTCGAGGAAGGCATCAAAAAATTAATACCCCGGTTCACCACCTGCATTGAGAGGAATGGTGACTATGTCGAAAAATAGCTTACATATGTACTAATGTAACTAGGTAATTTTTTTGTTCAAATAAAAATTTTTGTAACCTACAAAAATTCAGTACACTTACTTACTGGACATACCTCGTATTCCAGAGAAAATATATATTGGGGGTTTCTGGGAAATAGTAAGTTAAGCTTTCACCTAATGTACCTTTTTAGTACAATCCTTGCATGTGAGCCTGGTTGAATATTATTGGCGCTATTATCTGCATAATCACTAGTACTACAATATAATCACCTGCCTGTCTCATTATAAGTAAGAAAAAGTCGAGTTAGTGTTACGTGACAAGATGTTTACATTTTCTTACTGCCATGAAAACTGGTCGAACCCGGGCAAAGAGACAAAGAAATCCACAGCAAATTTTCCCATCCATCTGTTCTGGAAAACTCCAGTTTGTTTGCTGCCTTTATTTTCTCTTTTTTCCCCTTTTATTTTTTTGCCGCCCTTCTGTAATCAATTTATCTTGTAAGAAAAGGACTTGGGAGATTTTAGTGAATCCAAGAAAACATTCTTAGTGTTAGAATTAAGCTGTGTTGGAGTGTTTGTGTGTAGTGTGTGTGTGTGTTTGTGTGTGTGTGTGTGTGTGTGTGTGTGTGTCTGTATGGGTGTATGGAGGCAGCATTGTGGAAGCATTGCCATGGTATGACCGAGGGGGCCGCCTTTCTGCCTAATATCATTACCGAACAAGATATTTAGCTCTGCTAAAGTACTCATGCCTTATTCCTTACGTCTGTCTGTGCCCTGTTGCCCCCCCACTATTTCCCATGCCCAATACAAACCTGCATTCCCCCAACAGCCTCCAATCTTAAAATACTGTTGCCCATCTAAAACAGTACATTGAAATAAAACGTTACTATCACATATACCACACACTAAACATGTCCAAACAAGTTAGCTGAATACATTCTCCCTATTTTATGTATGCTTAACAATGTTCGACATTAAAAACAATTAGACCAACACAAAACCATTTTTAAGAGTTGATCAATTTTCTTCAAATCGGGAATCCTAGCAATGCTATTAATGAATGCCATGTATAACAAAAAAAAATGCCATTTTTCTACCGGAAAAAGTGCCTTGGACTTTAAAAAAAAACCTTCCACATGTTTACAAACACGATATAATATTAATCAGTCTGTTTAGAGTGTTTCTATACATATTATGTCTCCTTCAAATAGTCAGAATCAAATCCAACAACCACACTTTTCGTGCACTTGCTGCAGTACTGGCAATTTATGAAGACATCGTTTGCTGCCATCTCCATACTATGGGAAAGGTAAAAAGGAGCTGGACGATAGTGTTGTGTAATGACATGGCAAGGTCATAGCAATGTCAAACCTTCACAACACATAACAAAAAGAAAGAATAATTTATAACTAGTGGCCTAGCCGGCCGCTGTCTTCAAGACAAGGCCGCGGCCAAACAAACAAAACCAAGGGTCAATACTTTACATCAAAGCAAGCACCGATAAACTGGCCACTGACCTAAATCGCTGGTCACCGAACTAACCAAGATCGCACAAGGTCGCACACTAGGACAGATGTCTTGGTGTGAGGTTGCTAACACTGATATAAACTTCGCCCCGTTGGAAGAAGGGAGGATTATACTTCGTACGAGCAGCCATTCCGCGTCCCTATACAGTTTTTATTTATACTTATTTCCTTAGTTGTGCATCTTAGTTCATTTATTTTAATCATTCTAAATTATTAGTTATTTATCTCCTATTTATTTCTATGTATTTCTTGTTAATAGTTACCATTACTCACGTTTAAATTATTGTACAAATACAGTCTATTTTTATAAATTCCGTGTTAATAATTCGAGCACTAACTTCCAAAAATCTCTAAACTAACTTCCGCCCTCTTCAAGACATCTACTACATACCATAAGAATCACAATAAACGATTCCACTACAGCTGCATGAACTTACACCGCCGCCGGTGGAATGGATACTTACCAAGTTCTATTAAAACACAAACAAAAAAGTCTGGTGTGAAACACTCACACAACTTTCTCTTACTCCTGTCAAAATTATAATTGACAAATTTTATAGTTTGTGTACCAAATTTACTGAGATTCATCGAAAACCGAAAAAAACTGTTCAGTAAAAACTCACTTCCGGTTTACTAAATTTCTTAAAACTCGGAATTTTGGCCATCTATTTATTTCTAATTAATTTTATTTGGATGATAGAATTGTATAATCAACTATGATAGCACTTTAGAGAAAATCATAACCCTACCCCTCCCCTAAAAGTGCCGTAACATGAATTTTCCCAGAGAAATGTTTTAAATAAAAGTTGTAGATCTTTGTGTGTTTAGTTATTGTAATACCCTTCAAGAAAATCGTCGGAGCATTTTGGAGAAAAAAATCGAAAAAGTGAAAAAAAATCCTTTAGTAAAGTGTTATGAAAACGCACTTCCGGTTATCCGATTTTTTTCAAACTCGAATTCAACAGCATTATTCTAATTAACATCATTTAGATGACAGAATTGTCTAATAACTGAAATAGCACTTTAGATGGAAACTAAACCCACCCCTCCCCGGAGGTGCCTTTAAATGCATTTTCCCGGAGAAATGTTTCAAATAAAAGTTGTAGCTCTTTGTATGTCTGGTTGATGTTCCAAGTTTAAGAAAATCGTTGGAGCCATTTTTGAGGAATTGCAAAAAAGTAAAAAAAACTAACAAGTAAAGTGGTACTTCCGGTTGAGGAGTTTTGACAGATAAGGTACTGTCAGATCCCATGGTGATACCTAAACGGAATATCAAGTTTCAACTTTCTACGGTTTTTCGTTTTTGAGCTATGCTGTTCACAAACACACACACAGACCATTTGCAATAAACCACTTTTTTGGACTCAGGGGACCTGAAAACGAATATTTCCGGTGAAAACTCGATATCGAAAATTTGACACGATTACAATACTTCCTCCTACTAGGAGTAAGAGAAAGTAAAATATTCATTTGACAACAAAATTTCCGGTTGATGAAACGGAGCAATTTGGGAAAAAGTCGATATTATGCGCTTTCTGGAACTATATAATTCATCACTAATTCATTCTCTATAGACTTCCTATGAATTACGTACGATCTTTACTGTCAATAGCTAGATAGAATTTACTCAAAATTGGACCCAACGTTATATAGCCTTGGGACAATGATAAACAAGTTTTGTTTTGCAGCAAGATAACGCTCGGCCATACATCTCCCGTCAGACTAAAGCAAAAAAAAATTTCTGGTGTGAAACACTCACACAACTTTCTCTAACTGCAGTTTACAAAATTGTAACTGACAAATTTTATATTTTTGAACTTTTTTTTTTTTTTTTTTTTTGCAACGCCGATTTGTATTGGCATCAAGACATTCGCTTGCGAGCAGTCCAATAAAGGGCATCCATCCGCTGCACCAGATCACTGGAACTGCGTATTCCACGACCAGGTGTCAGTCATTGAGCGAGAAAAGGGGGCACCACGAGTAGGCGATTAATAGTGCCCCCCCCCCGACCCCATTTTTTGAACATGAATACGATAATTTTTCTTTTATACTCTCCATCATATAAATAGGTGGTAGAACCATTCATTGTACTCAATTGGTACTTTAGCTGAAGGTTACTGTTCCCCCAAAATATCAGTGCTCCACCCGGAAAATGTTTCAAATAAAATTGATAGGTGCAGTTTTGATAGGCCAGGATTAAAGGAAATTATAAAAAAAAGAAGAAGAAACATATGGTTATTGGCTTATATTTATAAACTTTTTAAAAAATATACTTAAAATATACAAAATTGTATTATATATTTAAAATTTATTTTTCGAGCTGGTAATTTTAAAGCATGCAGCAAACTATGGGACGTTTACTTGTGGGAAGGGCTTGTTGGCAGATTTTACGAGCAGGTTCAGCTGGAGGCGAGGTTATGCATAATAAGTGCCGTTTTAAAGATCCTTGCGAACCCCCAAAATCAGTTATATTTAGGGTAAAGAGGCAAACTACCCAGCATCTGCCCTGATAAGGCATGCTCCCCCTAACAGTAATACGCTGTAGCATATATAAAATTATTGGAAAATGAAACAGACAATATCTAACCTAGTATATAAATATATAGATATATATATATATTTATAGATATAATATTGCAAATATGTACTAGCGTCATTATAAACTAAGCCGGGGGTAACTACCAATATGGCGGATATAATTTGTAGTGATCTGTCTGTCGATATCGTACAATAACTCAAAATAACTAACTCAAACTTCTTATTCATTGTAATTTACTCTGTTAATACAATTTATTTATAATAAAAAATAAATTTGTCCTAACATAAATATAGGGAACGCGGCGGGGGAGGGAGGCAAGTGCCAATCCAGGGCAGATAGAAGAACGTCATTACAATATAGTCCAAAAAATTAACCAAAAAAAAAATCAGGTGCGAAACACTCACACAACTTTCTCTTACTCCAGTTCTCAAAATTATAATTTGACAAATTTTATAGTTAGTATACCAAATTTAAGTTAGTTAGAATGGTTGCACTAACCATGGCAGACGTCCAATGCGCGCTGTCAGAATTCAAGGTGACCTCTCAGAAATATTTCCCATGAAGAATGGTCTGCGACAGGGAGATACACTGGCATGTCTATTTTTTAACGTAGTTCTTGAAAAAGCGGTGAGAGATGCTGAAATCCAGACTACTGGCACAATATTCAACAGACTGGTGCAAGTATTAGGTTACACAGACGATTTAGATATCATTGCTAGATCGCGTAGAGCACTGGAAGAAGCTTTCCTCAAACTAAAGTTTGCAGCAGAAAAAAATGGGTTTAAGGATAAATCTATCCAAAACCAAATATATGTGCACTGAAGGTGGCCACTTTCTAGAGATCTTTTTGGGTCCATGCAAATTTGAAAAAGTTAAGAGCTTCGTATACTTAGGATCGCTTAGTTTGCGAAGATAACGAATGATCTATCGAAGGAAATTAAGAGACGGATCCTTCTCGCTAACAGATGCTACTTTGGCATACAGCGATACCTGAGGAAATAGTCTAATAAGTAGAAGCAAAAAGATCACTCTCTACAAGACACTAATCCGACCGATCGTAACTTACGGATCGGAAACCTGGACCCTCTCAAGAAAAGATGAAGAAGATTTAATGATCTTCGAGCGGAAAGTTCTACGGGGCGGTCAGAGAGGGTAATGTCTGAAGAAGAAGGACGAACCAGGATATAAAGAGTCCAGATTTGGTTAAAATTTGTAAAGCTAGGAAGGTTGCGCTGGGCTGGACATCTTGCGAGGATGGAATATAGCCGAATAGCAAAAAAGATTGAAGAGGAGAAGCTGGAAGGCAAGAGGTGTATAGGACGACCTCAGCTGAGATGGTCAGAGGGAGTAAGAAAGTATGCCGCAGTCATCCTTGGCACGAGCAACTGGAAGGCAGCTGCCACAGAGCAGGGAAAACTGACGGAAACTTCTGCATGAGGAGGCCATGGCCCGTTAGTGGGCTCCTCATGCAGAATGATGCTCCTCCGCCATTGATGATGATACTAAATTTAATGAAATTCATCGGTGTTTTGACTTTATTCGGAGAAATTTTGCAAATAAAAGTTGTAGCTCATTATATGTGTAGTTCACATTTTTAGTTTAAAGAAAATCGTTGGAGCCATTTTCGAAGAACTTTGCACAAAAAAAGTGAAAAAATTACTGAGTAAAGTGGTATTTTCCGGTTGAGGAATTTTGACAGATGACTTACTGTCGGATCCCATGTTATCTTAACGGAATATCACGTTTGAACTTACTAAGATTTTTCGATTTTTAACCTATGCTGTTCAAATACATACACACACACACACATAATATATATATATATATATATTATATATATGTAACTATGTATGTAAATATATATATATGTTGTGTGTGTGTGTGTGTGTGTGTGTGTATGTAAACAGAAACGAAAAATTGCAGAAAGTTCAAGCGGATATTTCGTTAACATAACACCATGAGATCCGACAGTGAGTTATCTGTCAAATCTCCTATAATATATAAATATATATTAGATTAGATTAGATTCTTTGGGGGATTGGCTCTTCAGTCTGCGCCACCGCGACCCCCGTGGGCCTATTGTGGCATCCCCTAAGTTGGCGACACTATTCCGGTCCTGTCCTTCATCGAACTGTGATAAATATATGTACTGGGGTCTTAATTGCGAAGCAACGAAGACAATTCATGATAAAGCAGTTCTGTTCTGCCTTGCCTTACTTACGGCTGTCCGTCTAAGGTGAGGCAGTGAACAATGTGGGGAATAAAAGGAAACTCCAACGTGTGCATTGATTAGTCATGATTAGAGTCATCAGGAGCTTCAGAACTGTATCTTATGAAGCAGCTTGTATAATTGGCAAATACCCTACTAATACATTTGAAGATTAAGTAACTATCTTCGTTATTTCATTCAAAGAAGCATTCTTGATTAAGTGATGCAGATTTT
This sequence comes from Triatoma infestans, assembly GCA_011037195.1. NCBI lineage: Eukaryota > Metazoa > Arthropoda > Insecta > Hemiptera > Reduviidae > Triatoma > Triatoma infestans. The sequence continues at coordinate 75,590 of JAAEAF010006023.1, read as the reverse complement.
GAAATTGTACCTGATTTATCAACCACAATAGAAAAGGACTCATCCTGCACGGGTACCATCGATATTAGAGGCGCAAAAAGATATTGAATATGCTTTCAATATATGGTAGCAAAGATCGTTTAGGTTGTGCAGTGGTGATTTATAGTAACAGGTAGGACAAGGAGCAGTTACAAACTTGCGGCTGAATGTTCTAACAATCAGGCGGAAGGAATGGCAATATAAAGCCTTAGCTACCATCCTCAGCTCCTTAGCTAATAGGAACAGGAACAATCACCTACCGCTTATTGAATAGGCTACGGAAAGATTAAGGCGTTTGAATAAAGAATTGGGCTGGGTCGTCCATTTTGCTTGAGTAAGAGCTCACAGAAGTTTGGAAGGTAATGAAAAAGCTGATCAGTTTGCAAAGGAAGCTGCAAAATCGTCAACACTGCCAATTGTGTATGATCGAATGCCATCTTCTTTTCTGAAGCGGCACTTAAAACTGTTGTATGAAGACGTCTGGAATCATTGAATGCTGAACTGCAGCAAAGGGGCAACTACAAGACTATTCTTTTCAACTGTTTCGACAGGACAACGCACCGATCTAAAGCTGACTTATAAACTAACCCAGATTTTTCAGAGGACATGGACGTGGTGAAATTATATCTACAGCGTTTCCACATTAGAGCTGACCCTACATATATTTGCTCTACCAATCCACAAAATATTGAACACATCATTCTGTCCTGCCCTCTTTCGATTATATTAAGAGCTCCACTAATTCGGGAAATCCTTCTGCATGGTTTTTCTGTGACCTCCACAAACCTCATTTCAGAAAAAGTTCTGCAAGCTTTTCTGCAGTTTTCTAATTTAATTAATATTGATTTGCTAGTTATTGCTTAGTTTCTTTTGTGTTTTGCATTATTTCTGTTTTACAACGATCTATAATTTTTCGTTCATTATGTATTTGTTTTGTGTATTCATTCATCATTCTGTTATTTTATTTATTTATCTTAATATTTTTCTTGGTTATATACATTTGTTATTATTATGTTTGTAAATCTTGTATATCTGATGTAATATTCAATGCATGCAATGTATGTATTATGGAACATGCTGTAAATAAACTCCTTCACATAAGGATTACTAAAAAAAACACACACACACACAAACCAATTGCCAAAAACAATTTTTTTGGACTCAGAGGACCTCAAAACGGATATTTGCGGTGAAACTCCATATAGAACATTTGACACGATCACAATACTTCCTCTCACAGCAGTAAGAGGAAGTAATATTTGGCTGCTAATGTAACAATAATAACATTTGATATTTTTAGAGGGTCTGTTGTTTACATTTATTGCACAGTAAGAGGTAGTATTGTGATTGTGCCACATGTTTCGAGGTACCTGAGTGTGAAAAAAAAAAATGATTTAGTCTGTGTGTATGTAGTCTGTGTGTGTATGTACAAAATATTTCAAAAACAAAGAAGCGCAGGAAGCTGAAACTTGGTTTAGGTACTACCACCGCATCTGAAACGAAGGTTTCAAGCAAAATCTATCACCCGGAAGTGCTACTTTACTGAATGATTTTTTTCAGTTCTTCACGATTAACTCGAAAATGGCTGCAACGATTTTCTTTAAACTTCCTACACCATTTTAATGGCACTTTTATAGTTAGTTATTGATAGCCAGTACAAGAAGTTAAATATCTTGGAGTAACTCTTGATAGTAAGCTCCAATGGAATAGGCATGTTGAATTAACTCCTACTCGCGCTCTCATAGTGTGTAGAAGAAATGGCGAGCATGTCCTGGGGATGTCCTCCTCGTATTCTTATCTGGATGTACACCATGATGGTGAGACCTATCATCACCCATGGCGCGATAGCGTGGTATAACAGAACAAAGTTTGAGAAAGTCAAGAAGATTCTTGACAAAGTACAGCGCCTTGCGTGCTTATCCACGACGGAAGCAATGAGGACGTGTCCCATGGCCGGGATTGAGGTCATTTTCCATCTCACACCGCTCCATCTAGTGGTGGAAAGGGCGGCGAAGGGAGCCCTGCTCAGAATCTCTAGGGAGGGCGTGGGGGGATATGGGCTAAGCTCTAGGGAGCCGACCTTCTGTCGGCTGCCTCCGCTGGAACCTTCCTAGAGATAGTATGACTAAGAAATATAGTTTCATTAGAAATTTTTCTACGAAGCTAAGCACGAAAAGGGAGTGAAGTGAAGGATCCGCCCTGACTAGTATTAGCAAGCATACCACTAAGTGGTATACAGATGGGTCTAAGACCCTCGAAGGAACCGGGGCAGAGGTGTTTGGGCCTAGAACCAAACACTCGGAACCCATGGGCAGGTTTCCTAGCATCTTCCCGGCGGAAATTCACGCTATTGGAAGGTGCGTTCAGATGAACCTTGACAGAGGATATCGGAATCAGGAGACAGTTATCCTATCCGATAGTCAGGCGGCCATTAAAGCACTGAGTTCTCATGTTATCAGTTCTAAAATGGTATTGGAATGCCTAGGTAAGCTTAATGACCTAGGCAGAAGAAATAAAATTACCCTATACTGGGTGCCGGGACATGTCGGCGTGGAAGGCAATGAGGTAGCCGACACCCTGGCAAAAGAAGGCGCTGTATCTCCTCTCATTGTGCCAGAGACCTTTTGCGGAGTCAGCGACCAAGTATTCTTACAAGAAATCAAGAAGGAGGAGGTGACGAAAAGAGCTCGTCTCTGGAACACCATCCCGGGACTGAGGCAGGCCAAGGTCTGTCTGGGTGGCTATAACCAGGAAAGATCGAAAGCCTGCATCAGTCTGAGCAAGAACAGGATCTGTATTCTTACGGGATTCCTTACGGGGCATTGCAGACTCAGGGGACACCTGAGAAGATGATGGCACATGCAGATTCTGCGGGGAGATGGAGGACTCCAATACATCTCCTCACAGACTGTGATGCCGCCATTTAAAGAAGATTTAGTAGTCTGGGCCGTTACCAGATAGGGGAGGAGGAAATACCCACCCTAGAATCTTTCAGGATTTTGGGATTCCTAAGGGAGCTCAACCTGGAGAGGGTGCTGTAGATGAGCTAGTTCATCCTCGGCATCAGAGAGGGTACAATAGATCATAAATGGTCGCAGTACAGAACCCTCGGATAAAAAAAAATAGCCAGTCCAATTAAACGCTGTAACGTTGCTACTTTAAAGAAAAATTAGTGATTAAATTGTATTAATTATTAGAGTAATAATTTGCATCTGGGTTTGACACCAGATGTTTCTGTAAACTTGGAATGCCTAATGGTACAGATAAAGGCCTATCACTTTTATTTTGTAACACTTATCCTGGAAATATTCAATTTTTTATTAACTTTATTGGTTGCGGCTGGGCCAATGTGAAAAGTTTTGCTTAATGGCGTTTTTATTTGTGTTTGTCAGTTCGGCCAGCACGTGCCCTGTTGGCTACCCACTCAACAACCGGTACGATCAAAGCAGCCTATTGTCTAACTATTGTTGTAATTTTTTTTTTTTTTTCTGCGGGAGTCTAGAGGTAACGCGCGGGAAATGTTGAACAATGGCCACCTATTGAACTGCCAAGATACAAAACTCATTTTACAGTAAGTGAATTTTTTTTTTTTTTTTTAATTGTTTTATATTCACATCGGCAATATAGTAAATTGTTTCAATTTCAGGACTTAAAAGAGCTCATCACTTCCATCAACATCTCCCGACATAATACACACACACAACTACAATTTGTGAACCTGTATCTGACACAACAAGCCAACGTATTCAACAACACAAAACGATTTAATTAACCGTTATTATTTAAAAAAAAAAAAAAAAAACCGATGTGAGACTCACTCACACCACTTCCTCTTACTCATTTGAAATTTTGCTCGTTTGTTGTAAGATAAATATAGTGGTGGTGGAGGGACAAATGCTAACCTAACAACCCAGACGACAATGATCACATTGTAGAGAGGCCAATAATATTCAAACACATGTCTCAACAATTTTTTTTAAGGAAATCTCAAATGTTACAAAAAAAAAAAAACCTCCAAAAACCTATTCTGCAAAATTGCACTTTTGGTAAACCGAAATTTCTTAAAATTTAGAATTGAAGCAATGATTCTAATGCAAATTAATATTATAGACATACCATAATCACAAATTGTGTGGAACTTTAATGGGAAGTCTAAACGGTATTCTTGCCCCAGAACCGCCTAAAAAAGTCATTATTCCTGCGAGTATACGAATTTCAAAGGAAAACGTTGGAGCTGTTTTAGACAAAATCGCGTAAAACTAACAAAAAAAATTAACAGTTCCGTGAAGTCGGGTAGATGAATTTTGCCCGAAAACTTTGTGTCAGTTGGAAAACGGTATACCATCTCTTACTACTAGTAAATTATTGTGTGTGTGTATTTTGACGCAATATCTCATATAAGAAAAATCACAGGATTCCAGCGTCTAACCGATGGTTTCGGTCAAAATCTATCAACTGGAAATGTGACTTTACTGAATTTTTAATGTTTTTTTTTTTCACTTTTTCGCGATTTTCTTGGAAACGGCATATGCTAAGTGCACAAATAAACTCCTGGTATGCTAAGTCCACAGATAAACTCCTGGTATGCTAACTGCACACATAAACTCCTGGTATGCTAAGTGCACAGATAAACTCCTGGTATGCTATGCTAACTGCACAGATAAACTCCTGGTATGCTAACTGCACACATAAACTCCTGGTATGCTAAGTGCACAGATAAACTCCTGGTATGCTATGCTAACTGCACAGATAAACTCCTGGTATGCTAACTGCACACATAAACTCCTGCTATGCTAACTGCATAGATAAACTCCTGGTATGCTAACTGCACAGATATAAATGAATCACTTATACCTGCAAAAAAAAAATCTGGTTTGAAACACTCACACAACTTTCTGTTACTACAGTTTACAAAATTGTAATTGACAAATTTTATTGTTAGTATAGAGAGTTTAATAAAAATTCGCCAGTTTTTTTATGGAGAAAATCGCGAAAATTGAAAAAACGTATTACTAATTTTTTTTGAAAATCCGACTTTTGGCAATATATTTATTTCGTTTAGATGGTAGAATAGTATAATCAATTTAAGATAGCACTTTAGAGGAAAACTTAACCCCATCCTTCCCCCCAAAAACCCATTTATATGACTTTACCCGGAGAAATATTTAAATAAAAGATGTAGCCCCTTATATGTGTATTCACACAAATAGTTTATTGAAAATCGTTAGAGCCGTTTTAGAAAAACAAAAAAATAGCAAAAAAATGAAACGGATTTTACAGTAAAAACGCATTTTCGGTGATTGATTTTCTTGAAACTCGAAATTTCAACACCATATTTCATTCTACTTAATATTACTTAGATGACAGAAGTGTATAATAAACTGAAGTAGCACTTTAGTGGAAACCTAAACCCACTTTTCTCCTAAAAGTGCCCTTAAATGAATTTTCCTGGAGAAATGTTTCAAATAAAAATTGTAGATCTTTGTATGTGTAGATAGTATATAAAGTTTAAAGAAAATCGTTGGAGCCATTTTGAAGAAAATCGGGAAAAAGTGGAAAAAAAGTTCAGTAAAATCGTACTTTCGGTTGAGGAATTTTGACAGATAAGTTACTGTCGAATGCCATAATGATACCCTAAATGGAATATTAAGTTTGAACTTTCTGATTTTTTTGTTTTTGAGCAGTTCACATACACACACCCACACATACGACCATTTTCTTAAAAAAAATCTGGTGTGAAACACTCACACAACTTTCTCTTACTCAAGTTCTCAAAATTATAATTGACAAATTTTATAGTTTATGTACCAAATTTAATGAAATTCGTCGAAAACTGAAAAAACTGTTCAGTAAAAGCGCACTTCCGGTTTACTAATTTTCTTGAAACTCGGAATTTTAGCCATCTATTTATTTCTAATTAATTTTGTTTGGATAATAGAATTGTATAATCAACTTATGATAGCACTTTAGAGAAAAACATAACCCCATCCCTCCTCCAAAACTGCCATTAAATGAATTTTCTCAGAGAAATCTTTTAAATAAAAGTTGTAGATTTTTGTATGTTTAATTTATATAAAAATTTTCAAGAAAATCGTCGCAACCATTTTTAAGAAAATCGTGAAAAAGTGAAAAAAAATCATTTAGTAAAGTGGTAAAGTAAACGCACTTCCGGTTATCCGATTTTTTCAAACTCGGAATTTCAACAACATATTTAATTTTAATTAACATTATTTAGATGATAGAATTGTCTAATAAACTGAAATAGCACTTTAGATGAATACCTAACCCCAAACCCTACCTCATAACTGCCCTTAAATGAATTTTCCCAGAGAAAAGTTTCATATAAAAGTTGTAGCTCTCTGTATGTGTAGTTGATATACCAAGTTTGAAGAAAATCATCGGAGCCATTTTTGAGAAAATTGCAAGAAAGTAAAAAAAAACAGCTAGTAAAGGGGTACTTCCGGTTGAGGAATTTTGACAGATAACACACTGTCAGATGCCATAGTGATACCTAAACGGAATATCAAGTATCAACTTTCTACCATTTTCTAAAAACCACTTTTTTAGATTCAGGGAACCTTAAAACGTGTATTTCCGGTGCAAAACTCGATATCGATTATTTCATACGATAGTTTCCAATAACTACCACTTCAGTTTTAGTATATACTTTTACCACCTACATTCACATTTTTTTTTTTTTTTTTTTTTTTTTTTTTTTTAATTTAAGGCGTCTCCAACATCTGAGATCATTTGCGCCCGGAGCCTTCTCAGTGCACTGCCAGCCTCCGGACAGTGTTCTCTCGCTACAGACAACACTGTCCATCACCGGATAGTGAGCTGTAGGGGCTCCTAGGAAGAAAAAAATCTAAGGGCAGCACGGCTGGATTCGAACCCGTGATCTCCGCGTGGCTAGTCCAGCGCGCTACCACTGAGCTAATCCCTTCCCTACATTCACATTAGAATTGTTAGAATTCCAAATTTGAAGAACATCAGTTAACCAAAAAATGGCGATTTTATAAAATAAGTTTTTTGAGTTTCAAAGACATTTTCCGTGGTAGCCTGTTTCATTTTTTGGTCATTGACCGGTTTCAGGCGTTCGCCTATCTTCAGGATGCGTTTTGTCAGACAGTGTGATAACACAAACTTGCACAGAGCAAATCCAGTTTATACACTCAACTATCACACATACATACGTGGAAGTCTACATATTGTGTGGAAATGGTATAAACTGAATTTGCTCTGTGCAAGTCTGTGTTATCACCCCACTGTCTGACAAAACGCATCCTGAAAATGGGCGAACACGCCCGAAACCTGTCGATGCCCACAAAATGAAGCAGGCTACAACGGAATTAGAATTAGAATTAGAATGATGCAGGGGGGGACTAAGACCCAGGCACTGCAGTCTCCCATTGAGGCTTATTTTGCCAACCCCTCAAACCTAGTAGTGGAAGCCCCCCTCTTCATGAGGTCCAAAACCTTCCCCACCAGTCCCTCCTGGAGCACGATTACCTCCGGTCTCAACGTGCCGAAGATCTCGTACCTCAGTCTGCCGATTGCAACGCAATCAAACAACAGGTGAGATGCCGTTTCCTCCTCCTCCTGACACAGTCTGCACAAGGGCTCTACATCCACCAACCCCACCTTGTGTAGATGTTTTTTGAACCTGCCATGCCTAGTAAACAGGCCCGTTATCAGAGAAATCTGATACCTGCTTAGACCCAGGATGTATCTGGTCCTTCTTTCACACAGCTCAGGCATGACCATTTTGCCGTGCTTCGCCCCAGTACTCAGCGTCCAGTATCGGTTATGTTCCCTCCGAGTCCAGTCTCTCAGAGCCGCTCTCACCATACTTTTGGCCACCACTAGAGCAGATTCCGGCCCAGGGAAGGGAGTATTCGCTCCCTCCCTGGCCAGTTGGTCGGCTATTTCATTCTTCATACCTCGTGCCGGGGCATGAGGCTACAACGGAAAATGTCTCTAATGCTTTCCAGCTCTGCGGAACCAACGGTTTTTGAGTATTTTGGATTTTTTTGGATAATGACTCTAATGATTTTCTTTAAACTTCAAACCCCAACTTCAAAGATAAAAACATATTACTTTCCAAAAAATAATTTTGTAGATATTTGTATGAAATTAATTGACGTTCAATTTCAAATATTATATGCAAGTTGGTTCAGTTGTTTTTTAGAGCGCTCTTCAGGGGTTTAATATAATCGCTTCTCTATCTCTCAAGGTTAGTAGGTAAGTACTGATTCCCCCATTTTTGTTTTATTTGTATGTGTGTGTATGTATGTGTGTGTGTGTGTGTGTGTGTATATATATGTTTGTGGTTGCCATAGCTCTTTGAAATAATTCACTTTTCCCCCGCCCCTTCTAGGGCACCACATCCCACATTTGTGGGGTTAGTGTAGGTATCAAGATAAAAAGGAATAATAGGAAAAGCGTTTCCAACTTGTTATAAATATGTGCGACATGTTTGAAACTCTGGAAAATTTCCCCATACCCCGCTGGCACATAATATAACCCCTGTATCGGTCTGCACATCACGTAACCACCGCCAAAAGTTCTGCACTTTCCCAATTAGGGGAGTTTTCTGGAAATTAATATGTGGGGGGGAGGGGAAAACTTATTTTTCAGTATCTAATATATTCTAATGATACATTTGTATATTGATCATTGGAATAAATGTGAAAATAATTGTATTTGTATTTGACAATAGTACAAAAATAAGAATTTCCACCATAAAATCGCAACAATGAATAGTTTTTTTATTGATTCTCTTACTAAGACCAAGTATTTTCTACCATTTATCGCGAGATGCTTTTAAGGATTCCCATTTCAGGTCTCCCTTCTGATAGGATGTTAAAGACTTTTGTCTTTGGTCATTCCTATAGGGTTAAGTTGCCTTCTAGGGAAGATTTGTTAACACTTGGGTCCATCTGGGGTGATTCCTGAGAATTATCACCGATGCTACACGGACGGTCCCAGGATGGATAGTAGATCTGGGGGCTGCCGTCTATTTTGAGACGGGACACCATTTGGTGGTGCCTCTTGGTGAGTGGGCCACTGTTTTCCAGGCTGAGGCTTATGCAATTCTTTGTTTTATTATGGATGAGAGTGTGCGTAACACTAATTTAAAAGGTGTTTGTATCTGCTGGGACAGCCAGGGTGCATTGAAGGCGTTTAGTTCATGTGTCTTCACTTCCAGATTGGTGTTGAATGTTCTAAAAGGCTGGAAGATCTTTCTTCACTGAAGGTTGTGCTTCTGGTCTGGGTACCAGGTCATATGGGAATCTTTGGGAATTAGGTGGTGGATAGGTTTGTCAAATTAGATGCCTCTCTCCCTTTCATTGGTCCCGAGCCTGCTCTTGGTGTGTCTTCTGGCATATGTTTGTCAGGCTTCCAGACGTGGATGTCCTCGCAGCACTGCAGTGGGTTGAGGGGCAGTCTAAGATGCTCATTGGGGGTTCGGACGGAGCTTTGAGTAGCGGGATCCGATGTCTTTCACGCTTTCACTGACCTGTCTCAGTCATCTGTTTGGCTTCCTCACTGGGCATTGTGGCTTAAGGATGCATCTCTATGCAACGGGACTCATGTCTGACCCCTTTTGTAGAGTTTGTGAGACGGAGGAGGAAAACACCCATGCATCTGATGACGGATTGTTTGGCTATGAGGAGATTATGTAGGAATAGGATATCGGTGGGGGATCTTAAGCTATGTCCTTTTAAGGTTTTGGTCCGTTTGTTCGGCCTGTGGTGAAACTTAGATGGGTAAAACCAGGGCCTGGACTTTTGTTCCAGACCCAGTAGTTGTTATTCTTTAGGGGTAGCTATATGGGCCCAAGGGAGGCTTTGGATAGCGTAGAGTTTTGCCCTCCCCTTCCTTGAATAATAATAAGACCAAGTATTGCCATCAATGAATGGATTTTCACCAGAAATGCAAATTTTTGAGGTTCTCTGAATAAGGAAAAATATTTAAAGCAAAAGGTTAGGTATTACTACGGCATAAGACCATGGCATTTAGCGTCCTATTTTCCACCATATATAAGTCTGTATGTCCGTCAAAACCATATTTCAGACAAAATCCAACCGACCGAAAGTCCTATCTTACTGAATGTTTTTTTTTTTTATAGGTTTTCTCGATTTTCTCAAAAACGACTTCAACTATTATCTTTAAACATCGATACTATCTACGTATATAAATACCCATACTCTAATCTGAAATATTTTGCCGGGAACATGATTTTTTTTTGGGGGCGGTTCTGAGGTAAGAGTAGCGTTTAGGCTTTCCACTTAAGTACCACAAAAGTTGCGGGAAGCACAAACTTAATATTCCATTTAGGTTATTACAATCGCATCTGACACAAAGATTTCGGATAAAATCCATGAACTAGAAAAGCAATGTTACTAAGTTTTTTTCTTCTTCAGCTTTTCTTGATTTCCTCGAAAACGGCTCCAATGATTTTCTTTATACATGTTTTACTATTATAAAGTATCTGTTGACCGTTGATGAATTATGTTATGATGAAGAAATTTGGTGAGGATCCGTCAAGAAAGAAACAATAAGTTAAGCCAATATTTCTTCGACAGAGTTTCCTGTCTTTATCAAGGCTTTAATAAACTGCTGGGATAAAAGTATTGCATAAAATTTCAAAATATTATAATTTGAAGTGAAAGGTATTTTCGTATTTTTTCTTTTTTTTTTTTTATGGATTCATGTTGTTGAACTCTAATCCAAAGGAAAAAAAGAACTAACTACCAAAAATTTAAGAAAAACCTGGTTTTATATACAGAATAAAAAATAAAGCTCAAAAAAAAAAAATCTGTAAAATTCAAAATTAAAATGGTTCTTATTTATATCACTTCTTCATTTTTTTTCAACAGTATTTAGTGATACCTCCTCTTGCTCTGATAACTGCAGCAAGCCTCCTTGGCATTGAACAGATTAGATTTTGGATAACCTCTTGAGAAATCTCATTCCATTCTTCAATAACTGCTGTACATAGCTCCCTCGGAGAGTGCTAGGGGCAATCAGGCGAAGTCTTCCAATTGTGTCCCAAAGGTGTTCTATTGGATTTAGAACTGGACTTCTTGGTAGAGAAACCAAACGTTGAATCCCAACATCCTGTAGGTACTCAAGGACAACTCGAACAGTGTGACATCTGGCATTGTCCTGCATTAATAAGAAAATCATCACCGACTCTTTCAGAAAAATTGGCACAACATATCGCTGAAGAATCTCTTCAAGGTACTTCCGGGCATTTAGCGTCCCATTTTCCACCATACATAAGTCTATATGTCCGTCAAAACTTATGCCTTCTCAAATTATGATACCGCCTCCACCAAAAGCCACTCTTGGAGAAATGTTAGCCTCTGCATATCTCTCACCTTGACGCCTCCAAACTCGCATCCTTCCATCTGCAAAATGTCTGGTGAATCTCGACTCATTTGTGAATAAAACACGTCCCTAATCCTCTGTTGTCCAATTGACATGTTCTCGTGAATATTGCAGTCTGGCAACTCCATGTGTTCTGATGAGAAGAGGGACAGTAGCGTATCCTGGAATCCAAGTTTCCTTCATTTAACCTTCTTCTGACTGTCCTACTTGAAATATGGACATTACGGACATCAGCGATCAAGTGACGTAATTGTTATATAATTAATAACTTGGATTCCAGGATGTTATTAATTATAAAACAATATAACAATAATTAATTAATAATTGATGTTATGAAGAAATTTGATGAGGATCGGTCAAAAAAAACAAAAAAACATTCAATTATGCTCAAGTTTCGACAGAGTTTCCTGTCTTTATCAAGGCTTTAATATGCAGATAGTCGTGAAGATATAATGAAAGAAATTTTTATACCTAATTTGTTACATCGCATACATAACATAAAATAAGAAACTAGTAACTTTTAATTCACTTTTTTTAATGTTTCTGCGATGTAACAAATGTGTTTGTCTTAAAAATCCTTTCTCCACATCTTCACGACTATCTATATAAACAGCTGGACAAAAGTATTGCATAAAATTTCAAAATGTTGAATTTTGAAGTTACAATCTATTACTACACTTTTTTTTGTGTGGATTCGTTGTGAATGGACTCTGGTCCAAGAGAAATACGAGACTTAACAATTTGTTTATGTTTTTAAATAACTATTTCTCTGAACTCTTGAAAACACGATAATAATCCCAGTTCATCACTTTCACTGCTTGTGGTAATTTCTCTCTTCTACACATTTTTGTTGAGTTTTTTCCTTATCAGTTCTTTTTTATTTTTGCTTTTTGTTCTTAACATGCCTCTTCTTGGTAATTATTCGGAAAAAATTGCAGTACGTGTGGTAACATTGCATGAAGAAGGGGTTCAGCAGTCAATTAATGCTCAGAGACTAGGGATGAAACAATCCACTGTTTCAAGGAATTACTTACAAACTCTAGTTTAACCTGTGACATACCATCACCAAGTGTTACAGACATTGAATGGGTCAAGGTTTATAAAGGGCTAGGAGAGCGGATGGGAAAACCGTGCTTAGTCTGTATGTTGTTTTGGAAATTCCAGGAGATTGTTATAATTAAGGGATAGGTTTTTGGCGTCTGTTCTAAAATTGATAGATAATTTATCTTTTTTAATATGTATCATTTCCAATATATTTATTTTTTTATTATTGATATTGATGGAGAGAATTTTAGTGTTTTCCATGTCAAATTCTCAAAATCTCTAAAATTCTCAAATCCTCTAAAGGACCTAAGGCGTCCTTGCTTAATGAAGGCTACGAGGTCTCCTGTTCCTGGTATAAATCCTTAAAATCTACATTCGACCTAATCCTCTCCACCGATCTCGCTCCTTCACTGGTCCGTAAATCTTTCTGAAGATCTTCCTCTCCCAGACATTCCGAGCCCGCTCATCTTAACATTGTCAATACCCACGTCTCATTTGCATAAATAACTACTGGTCTTATCACCGTCTTATATACCAGTAGCTTTGCATGTCTAGATAACGCTTTAAAGCACAACATATTGTGAATGGTGAAATAGCATCTATTGCCTGCCGCGATTCTCGTCTTAATGTCAGAGCTAAGGTCATTTTGGTCGGTAACAACCGCTCCTTAAATATTTGAAGCCTTTTACCTTCGCAAATTTTATAAATCATCATCTCGATGAAATCTTCTACGTTGCCCGGGTTTCTTGCGGTTTTCATGTATATTGACTTATCCCGCATTTATTTGTAAACCGTGCTTCTTTGCCGCTTCCTCAAATTCCTGAAAAGCTCCAGCTAAGCCATTCACAGTGCGCGATTTTATAACCACATCATCGGCGTAGAGTGAGACGATTGTAAATAGTCCCATGTGGGTTTGCGCGTATGGCCCTTATTGCTAGTTCTAGGGCCGTATTAAACAGAATGGGTGAAAGAGGATCCCCCCCTGCTAAGGCCTGAGTTTACCTCAAACTCCTCGGACAGTTTTCCCCGAATTTTTACGCGGCATCTGGTGCTTTCTAGAGTCATTCTGGAGAGTTTAATTAATTTCTCCGGTATTCCCAAGGATCGAAGTCCCATCCAGAGTCTATTTCTGTCCACACTGTCGTACGCTTGTCTGAAGTCCACAAATAGGTGGTGGAGAGAGAATTTTAGTGTTTTCCATGTCAAATTCTCAAAATCTCTAAAATTCTCAAATTCTCTAAATTTCTCTCCATCAACAATAATAATAAAAAAAGAAATATATTGTAAATGATTCATATTAAAAAAAGATAAATTCGCTATCAATTTTAGAACAGACACCAGATACCTATCCCTCAGTTATAACAATCTCCTGGAATTTCCAAAACAATATACAGACTAAGACACGGTTTTTCCATCCGCTCTCCTAGCCCTTTAGAAATCTTGACCCATCCAATGTCCGTATAACACTTGGTGATGGTATGTCACAGGTTAAACTAGAGTCTGTAAGTAATTCTAACGGAAAATTTTTGTAAGTACATTTCCTAAGTTATTTCCATACTTTACTCTTATATATGCCACATATTGTCAAAGTTTTAATAGTTGTGATTTAGTTTAATATTGATCTGTTCTACAACAATAGATTAAAATAAATTTAAATGTGCTATATATATCATACTTTTTTTAAAGTATATTTTTATATAGTTTATTTAAAAAAAAAATTATTTTGAAAATATTTATTTTAAGTTCATATTTTATGTTGTTTCTATTTGTTTTTTGATTTGTATTAAAACCTTTGTACAGACAATAATAGAAGGCAATAAATTTGCCGAAACATTGGTAGAAATTTAAAAAGAGTTCTTTTGTATGACCGAACCTCAGTATCAATTTTACAACATTGAATATAGCGGTCGTAACGAACACCAAAAAAAAAAATTAATTTGTAACATTTTTTTAAAAATTAATAAAGTATATTAAAGGAAAGCATAATGCTATAGTCCCACGAAAAATATTTCAAATAAAAGTGATAGGTATGTACGAGTGATATGTATGACTTTACGTAGTTTTCCCCTCCCAATAGTAGCCCTATTAGGAGGGAGTTTATTATATTTTGAACATGCTCCATTTAAAATATTACATGTTTCATAAGGAAGTAAGATAGATAAACACAAAAAAGAAAAGAAAATAAATAAAAATGTAGATAAGATATACAATTAATTGTTGGTTTCAACAAAATAGTGGATATTTACATGGTTATTTACAGTTTTGAAACTAGGTTTACTATTTGATTGTAATTGATTTTGTTAATGAAATTGAAGAAATGTGGGTACAGTATGTCCAGTCAGATCGGTTTTATTTGGTGGCCAACTGTGTCCAGTCAGAATAGGCTCTCTTAATAAAACCAGTTTTAGGTTGTCCAGGTGGGTGCAGTCAAAGAATAGATAGTCTGGTGTTTGATCACTTATTTTGTCACATTGACATGATGGCGAACTGACTATTTTAAATCTATGTAAATAAATCTTATAATTTTCCATGGCCAGTAAGAAACATTGTCAGTTGGTAGCTGTCTAAGTCAATTCGTTTATGATGCTGTCTGTCGTATATAGATGGAAAGAACTGTCTGGTGTGTTGTGCTTTCTTTGAATGAGTCCATACTTCTTCCCATTTTCGCAATGTTTCCTGTCTTGCTGCAGACTTTACATACGATTTTGGGTAGTACATACTTATAACACAACTCCAGGCTTTCCTCCTTTGAAGCTTGCTTCGTTAAACGATCAGCTCTCTCGTTTCCTAAAGTGCTGATATGCGCTTTAGTCCACTTGATTCCATTAGTCCATCCAATCATACATGATAACTTTCAAAAATACACAAAATAACATGTACATTCTCTAATCGTACATGATAATTTCCTTCTGATTTTTTTCTGCCAATGGATAGTGAATTTTCCTGTTGTTTATTATGTGGATGGAGATCAAACTATCTGTGTAAAGCTGCAATGTTCTGCACAGAGAATCCCTTTGTACACTCTGTAACCATTCTAAAGATTTTAAAATGGCCATCAAATCAGCCTGGTTATTTGAACGTAGTATATACAGTTTTGGTCTTTACGTAGTATATACAGTTTACAGAAAATTATCGGAGCCGTTTTCGTGATAATTGCAAAATACTGAATAAAACTATTCAGAAAATTATTACTTTCGGTTGATGGATATTACCCGAAACCTTTTTATCAGATGCGGTGGTAGTATCTAAATGGAATGCCAAGTTCTTGCGATATTACGATTTTGAGATATTCTGGGTGAGAACCTAATTTCGAAAATTTGTCGGATCACGTTCATAATTCTAGGAAGTTAGAGAAAGTAAAAAACTTATTTTAGTCGATATTTGGGGGTCCTGTCAGTTGGGTTAAATTTTAACTGCCGCTACAGACCTCTTCAGACCCTTTTCTTATGGCTAGCCTAATTAACCAATTTAAACATTGTAATATTTAGGAATTATTTTGATTTAATTAAAATTATTAGCGAGAATGTATTTATTAGCGTGAACGGTTTTATAGTGTGAATGTATTTACTGGCAAGAATGTATTTATTAGCGAGAATGCGGAAATAAATAGTTATATTAGTATTTTATCTTTTGTCTTGGGGTTGAAAGTAAATTTATAAAAGTATTTCAACCCACCCCCTAGGTTTAGTTTAATTTAAGATTAGCGTATTATAGAAGGTGCAGGAACATATGTTAAAAATACTGCACCTCTCAGTTAGTTTATTCAATAGCCTCCTTACGGCTCCTCCCTACTTTGCTAGGCAAAGTATTGTGTGTGGCTGCCAAATAATGTACTAGTGTCATCCCAGCTCGTGTGGCCACAGATTGGAAAGATATATAATGAATATGGGGCGCTAATGACTAAAGCTGTCGATGCGCCCCCCCCAAATCTATTAATTGAAGTCAGAGAAAGTCGAATGACTGTTTCAAACCAGTTTTTTTTACACTGCGTAATAAAATAACATATACAACTCTAACTAGCCTGACATCTAGTGGCGATACGTAAAAACAAGATCAAAACAAATCTTAGAAAAAACAGATTTGAGGTTATACCAACAGAGCAGGTTATAGAGAGAGGCAATGTTAATTTGAAGAATTAAATTAGATTCTCAGTATTGGCACCCTTTCATATTTTTTACTCTCTCTTACTTCTTCCTAGTAAGAGAAATTATTACGATAGTGACAGATTTTTCGAAATTGAGTTTCCACCGGAATAGATGTTTTAGGGGGCCACTTGAATATGAAAAAGTGTTTTTAGCGAATAGTCTTTTACTTGAAACTTTTCCCCAAAATATTGAATCATTGATATTTTTTGGGACTTTTAAGAGAACAGCAGTGTTATGCTTTCCATTAAAGTACCACTTCCTACAATGTAGGTTCTACCATGTGTATAATATTAATACACATTAGAAAGATTAAGGCCAGCCTAGGGAAGCACGCTACGGTCTTTCCTGCCGAAGTTGTGGCGTTACAACTCTGCGCTAAGGAGATTATAAGGCAAGGGTTATAGTGGGCAGAAGAGTGGCCATTATACTCCGATAGTCAGGCAGCCCTGAAGGCACTTTCCTCACACCAAATAGTCTCAAGACTGGTATGGGACTGCCTATCTGCCCTAACCGAGGTGTGTGTTCGGAATAAGCTGACACTCGCCTGGATGCCTGGCCATGCGGGGTTCCTTGGCCCCCGGAGGGCGCGGGAGGGCTCGAAGGATACCTTTATAGGCTCCGGAGCCCTTCTGCGGGCTGCCGAGGAGCCTCATTCACGCTTCTATCAAGAAATGGATAGGAAGACCAGCGTCTGCGATGGTGGGAAAGTATGCCAGGGCCGAGGCAGGCAAAACTCTTCATTAAGAGACATTTACCTAAATTTACCAAGGACCTACTGAGCCATAGCCGAAGGGACATAAGGCTAATAGTGGGTCCTACACAGGGCACTGTAGGCTGAATAAGTCACATGCACCATTTATTATTTGCAGACAACGCAATGTCGTTTCTGCAGGACCGAGTAGGAAACCCCGATGTACATCCTTTGTGAGTGTGCCGGACTGGCAAGAACAGGTTTCTTCAACCGGGAGACTAATAATCCCGAAGCCACGAGCTTCATGACGGAGCCACTTTCAGCTTTGCTAGGCCTGATTAAGAGGGCGAAGCTGAAAGATGTGCTATTAACCCAGGGGATCCACAATAGACCTCCTAATGTAGGTTGCAGTGGAATGAGGCGTGGCCCTCCCCAAACTAATCTAATCTAATCTAATACACATTAGAAGCATTGATAAAATTCCAAGTTTGAAGAAAATCGGTTTACCGGAAGTGTGATTTCACAGAATCGGTTTTTGATTTTTTTGGAGGAACTTTCTCAAAAATGGTTGCAACGATTCTCTTTAAACATGCGATTCTTGCTGATTAAATTAGACTGAACGTGGAGTGAGCAATTATCAAAAGACAGTGCAGCCAGTAAAAGCAGTAGGTCTAGTAGATGTTTGAGGGCTTATCCAACCAGTTCATTTTGCGCTATCATCTCAGTGTGCCAAAGATCCCACAGCAGCAGGTGTGGAGGCTGTTTCCTAATGAAAATCTCCTCCTAATGAAATCCTAATGAATTATCTCCCACATTGTTCAAGTGTTCCTTGAATTTACAATGCCACATGGGATAGGCCTGGCATTCTTTGATACTATGTATACATAGTTTAGGCATAATCATCTTGCTGTGTTTGATTTCCTAGACTTGATTTCCAGATTATGTTGTGCTTCCTCCGGAGCCATTCTCTAAGAGATGCACGTACTATCCCTCTGGCAATCCTTAGGAACGATTTTTGGACCACAGAACGGGGTTTTTGTCCCCACTGCTGGCCAGTTGGTCGGCTGTTTCATTATTTCTAATTCCCCAATTGTCTTTTTTACATTCCATGACCAGATATGAGGTGGTTTTTGAAGGCAGCAAGGGCGCTCAGTGCAGCCTGATTGGATCTCCCTATCATTAGGGGCTATTTTCAGTTTTCTCTCAGCACAAAACTTAATTGCGAAGATTTCAACCTGGAATATTGTGGAATATTTGCCAAGAGGTCTCTCTATGAATGCTTCCTGCTTTAGCCCCATATATATCGGGCTGCATAAATAGAAATTTGTCACTTTTACTCGAATCTTTTTTTTTTTTTTTTTTTTTTTTGAAAAATAGGATACTTTACTCAGTTTGATAAATAATTATTTTTAAATAAAAAAATAGTTTTATTTTGTTTTTTTTTTGTTTTGTTTAATTGAAATTTGTTTCGGTTTTCCAAGCGGGAAAATGTTGAGTGGTATATATTAAATTTGTGGCACTGGCTTGTTTGATGTAGACTTCTGCTCATGGATTTGAAATGTATATATATATATATATATATATATATATATTTACGTACGTACGAAAACTTACAAATTTGTTTGTAAAGAACTTTGAGACTGTTAAACGGATAATTTAATTTTCACACACTTTCCTTATACTCATAAGTTTTCACAAGAAAACTTTAGCAAACATAATAAGAAAATCCAGTCGACGGCCGGGTGCGGGCAACAAAGAGCGTGTTACTGAAACTGACTGCCCCGCGCCGCTCCTACGGCTACGCTAAAAAGTCATACACATTTCAAATTAAATGTCATTGCAATCTGGCTCCATGAATTCTAACCTCAATTCCAAAATAATAGTAATATAATATTAATCAGTCTGATGTGACACAATCACACGTCACACATGCAACAATTCACGGCACTTCCACATTCACAATTTTTATTAAACACTTTTATAAAATTTATAACGAATTGTATTTTTTTTTTTTCCAAATGTGAGAAACCAAACAAAATGCAACTCCCGCCCAAAACACTCGAAATGTTTTTTCCGCAAAGATGTTGCAAATAAAATTGATAGAGTCCAAGATTAAAAGAATCGATTTTATTAAATTTTATAGTTAGTATAACCAAATTTAATAAAATTCGTGAGTGTTTTATAGTGAAAAATTGTGAAACTGAAAAAAAAAAAAAACTGTTCAGTAAAATCGCACTTCTAGTTTACTAATTTTCTTGTAACTCGGAATTTGGACAACCTATTCATTTCTAATTACATTTTGTTTAGATGGTAGAATTGTATAATCAACTAAGATAGCAATTTAGTGGAAAACACAATCCTACTCCTCATCCAAAAGCCACCTTTTAAATGACTTCAATCTGAAAAATATTTCAAATAAAAGTTGTAGTTCACATTTTTACTTTCTCTTACTCGTAGTAAGAGGAAGTATTGTAATCGTGACAAATTTTTGATAGCGAGTTTTGACCGGAAATATCTGTTTTGAGGTCCCCTGAGTCCAAAAGTCTGTGTGTACGATATATGAACTGCATAGCTCAAAAACGAAAAATCGTAGGAAGTTCAAACTTGATATTCCGCTTAGGTATAACTATGGGACCTGACAGTAGGTCATCTGTCAAAATCCCTCAACCGGAAGTACCACTTTACTAGTTGGTTTTATTACATATTTTTGCGATTTTCTCAAAAATGGCTGCAACGATTTTCTTCAAACTTGACATATCAACTAAACGTACAATGCGCTACAACTTTTATTTAAAACACTTCTCTAGGAAAATTCATTTAAGGGTACTTTTGCGGGAGGGATCGGCATATGTTTTCCTCTAAAGTATTGTTTCAGTTTATGATACAATTCTTTCATCTAAATAATATTAATTAGAATTAAATGTGTTGTGGAAATTCCAAGTTTCCAAAAAAAATCGAATGACCGGAAGTGCTTTTTTAAACTGAAATATTTTTTTTTTTTTTTGAGGGGGGGGAATTACTCGAAAATGGCTCCAACGATTTTCTTTAAACTAGGAATGTGAACTACACATATAAAGAGTTACAACTTTTTTTTTTGAATAATTTAATTTCAATTTTCAAAAAAACAATTAATCGTTCACCTTTAATGTACAGTATGCACTTATCATCAGAGGCCATTCTAATTTGACTAATTAATCTGATAATATAGAAGGAAGTATTGAACATTAGATAAGAGTCTGAACTATCATTTTTGCCAATAATTTTTGACACAGTTCTAAAGGTCGATCTATTAATTCTTTGTAAATCAGGGTTAAATAGATTATTTTTTAAATCAGTTAACATCTGTCTTTTAAATCTATCCATGATGTAATGGCATCCAGCAGAGAGAAGAGAGGCTCTCTCTGGTTAAGAGAGACTACTCTCTGACTTAGGCAGGCTAGAGTGGGAGAACCTGTGTATATAAGTGTGATGTGATGGCAAGAAGAAGAAAGAAGTTCACATGAGTTCCAGATCAGAAGCGCCATCACACATCGATGATGTGATGTAATGGCAAGAAGAAGAAGAAGATATAATTTTTAAATAAATCTAAAAATTATAACTAGTGGTTGGAATTTGGAAAAGGATCCAGCCAGCCGCTATCTGCAGGTCAAGAACCGCGGCAAAACCCTTTCAAACAGGGGTCAATATACAGTCAAGAGAACCGCCGCAAAACCCTTTTTGTATTTCCTTCATACAAGGGTCAATGTACACTCAAGAGGCCACCTGGCCACCATCTGTTAACAAAGCGTCGCCACCCCGGCCAAAACAGCCTTTGTTAACTACCGACCTCCCCTTGGGTCAATATACTACGAGAGATGTCTTAGTGTGGGACGTACTTACACATCAGCCGATGTGTGAGTGATACAAATATAAACGTCGCCCCACTGGAGTTCCCCATCAGTTAAGTGCGAATTATCGATCAGTTAAGTGCGAGTCATCCATCAGTTAAGTGCGAGTCATCAATCAGTCAAGTGCGAGTCAGTCCATCAGTTAAGTACAAGTTATAGATCAGTTAAGTGCGAGTCATCCATCAGTCAAGTGCGAGTTATCCATCAGTTAAGTGCGAGTTATACAGCAGTTAAGTTCGAGTTATCAATCAGTTATGTGCCAGTACGAAAGAAGTTCACATCCGCTTCCCTAGTTAAGGTTTTAACACTACTTCTTTAATAATTTATATTCATTTCATAATTCTTATATTCATTTACAATTGTGCATCTTAGCTTTTCTATTTCAATACACTTTAAATTATTTGTTAAAATATAGTTTATTTTCATAAATCGGTAGTTCGTATTTCGAATACCACTTCTCTAATCTCTCTAACTAACAACACTTACTCCTCACTTCGACTTGCGGTATCCATAAAACGATACCAATACATAAGCCAGTGAGAATCTATCTAGAAGATATCTTTCAGATTCAACCATACATCGCATCGTGTCATAATCTCTACTCCAACCTTTTATTCTATCAGTTTCATTATAAAGTCCAGTGCAGTTAGTGTAAACTTATAGCTACATTATAACAGTGTCTTCATATATAGTTCATTCAATCAAACCTAATTTCTCTCCTCAACAACTCCATTAGTAATGGCATCCAGCAGAGAGAAGAGAGGCTCTCTTGTCTCTGCTGGATGCCATTACAATAAGATAGGCGTCTTGCTGTATTTATGACCACTCATAACCTTCAAATTATTACTATCATTCATTACTTGTTGAGGCTGATCTTCCAATGGAGCATTCATATAATTATTATTAAATGTCTTCAAAACAACTTGAAGAACTGGTGCGGGTACGAAAAAAAGTCGGTAATTGGTGTGCTAGATAGTGTTTTGGCTTTTCTCTTCGTTAGAATTTTCGCAACACCAGGGGAGGAAGTAAATTAAGTAATGGTGTCTTCCTCTTTTCTTGTAGTTTGATGATCAGGTTTTATTTCGTCGAACTGGAGAAGGTGTTCCAGTGATTTTAAAAACACTATTTGAGAATGAAGATCTTTTCTTATGCGAACATTTCCATTTCGAAACCATAGAAATTGAAATAATCCTTTTTAATTTTAACTTTTTTAGCTTTTCCATATAGTCTGAAGTTAAAAGGAGACATATAATCATTAATGTAAAATAGTTTTTTTCTCGATAGTATTGTTAATCTCATTTGAAAACACCATCACCTTTCTGCTTTTTTTGTAGTCGTAAAAATTCTATTTTGTCCAAACTGCTAATAAAATTCGCATTGATCATTGATCCAATACCAGATTTAATTTTTACTTTCTCTTACTCCTAGTAAGAGGAAGTATTGTAATCGTGTCAAATTTTCGATATCGAGTTTTCACCGGAAATATCCGTTTTGAGGTCCCCTGAGTCCAAAAAAGTGGTTTTTAGCGAATGGTCTGTGTGTGTGTATGTGTGTGTGTGTGGTCTGTGTGGGGTATGTATGTGAACAGCATAGCTCAAAAACGAAAAATCGTAGAAAGTTCAAACTTGATATTACGTTTAGGTATCACCATGGGATCTGACGGTGCGTTATGTGTCAATATTCCTCAACCGGAAGTACCACTTTACTAGTTGTTTTTTTTACGTTTTTGCAATTTTCTCAAAAATGGCTCCGAAGATTTTCTTTAAACTTGTTATATCAACTACACATACAAAGAGCTACAACTTTTATTTGAAACATTTCTCCAGGAAAATTCATTTAAGGGCACTTCTGGGGGAGGGGTGGGGTTAGGTTTTCATCTTAACTGCTGTTTCAGTATATTAGACAATTCTGTCATCTAAATAATGTTAATTAGAATTAAATATGTTGTTGAAATTCCGAGTTTGAAAAAAAATAGATAACCGGAAGTGCGTTTTTACTGAAATATAATTTTCAGTTTTCTGGTATTTTCTCGAAAATGGCTCCAACGATTTTCTTTAAACCAGCGTTGTTAACTATACATATAAAGAGCTACAACTTTTATTTGAAACTTTTCCCCTGATAAATTCATTTAAGGGGACTTTTGGGGGAGGGGGGTTATGTTTTTCTTTAAAATGCTATCACAGTTGATTATACAATTCTGTCATCCAAATTGAAATAACTAGAAATTAATATATATGACCCAAATTCCGAGTTTCAAGGAAATTAGTAAACCGGACAGTTTTACTGGACAGTGTTTTCACTTTTCGACGAATTTCATTAAATTTGGTACACTAACTATAAAATTTGTCAATTATAATTTTGAGTACTGGAGTAAGAGAAAGTTGTGTGAGTGTTTCACATCAGATTTTGGGGGGGGGGGGGGATAAATGATCAATTTTATTTGTAGAAAATCAGCCAATAATAGAAGATAACTTTCCATAATATTAGTTAGCGTTTCATTTTCAGTCTTTGGGATATTATTAATTTTTATAACAGGGAATTTTTCAGTTCTTTAGTATTATTGGAAAGGGATTTTTGTATCTCTTTATTCTCAGTTCGAGAGTTACTCACATCGCGTCTAATTGCAGTTATATCTTTTAAAAGTGACTCTAATTTTGTTAGCAATGCATTCATCAGTTCTGTACCCCCACCTTGGGAGTAGTACAGAGCTGAGACCAGCCGCCCCACCGCTATTAAATATATATTACTACTACTACCACTCCTTGGCGCTGCAGCCCATTACTGGGTCCTGGCCTGCTCAAGAATCCTACGCCATGATTCTCTATCCTTAGCCGCGATCCACCAATTCCGGACGTTCAGCTGTCTTGCATCATTCGCGACCTGATCCAGACATCTTATTTTCGGCCTACCAACGTTTTCTTTTCCCTCCCGGTTCACCGAACAGCACTCTTCGGGGGGGATGGCAGTTTCTACCATCCTAACAACGTGGCCTGCCCATAGCAGTCTTGGCCAAGTGGATATATTTGACAACATCCACTTCCGAATACAACCTTGCCAATTCCTCTCGTTGTGACGTATCCTCCATTGTTCATTTTCCTTGACTGGACCAAATATCTTTCTTAAAATCCTTCTTTCAAAGACGTAGTAGCTTTTGCTCTGTCGCTTTGGTCATGGTCCATGCTTCACAGCTCCATACGTCAGAACAGGGCGTATTAGCACTTTGTATAGGGTACATTTTTGTGGTCCTGGATAAATTACCAGGCTTTTCATGTACCTCAGGAGCCCATCGTAGCATTTATTGGCGGACATGAGCCTCTGGTTTACCACCTGTTTTACATCATTATCCGCCGTTATCACCGATCCCCCAGGTATTTAAAAACGCGAACCCTTTCATAGTTGTAATCGTTGACCTGAAATGCCTGAGTTATACACTCTCGTATCCGTTGTAAGGTACTTCGTCTTTTCTCATTTACTGCCACCCCATGTGTTCTTGCTTGCCTTTATATACTATATATGTTTATATACAGGGTGTCCCAAGGTATATGGATAACGACTTTTTCTCGGAACTAAGATAGCTAGAAAAAAACTAAAAAATACGTGTCCCCGGAGTTTTTTTGTTAGAAAACCAAATTTAATTGCAAATTTGTTTTGGTGCTTCCAGAAGCGAGATACAGGCACCAACTTCATTTTTTCAAATGGGGAGGTGTGGTTTTTATTTAAGAAATAGATTCCTCTATTTTTTGTAAGAAAAATTTACTTGAACGGTTTTTTTCTTTGAGCGATATTTTACAAGTTATGAATGAAAACATGATTCTTATAAGAAATTTCAAAATGATATTATAACGGTTTTTTGATTGAATAAGAAGAAAAGTACTATTTTATTATAAATTTACTCCTCATTAATTACAGATCTTGCTCGAACTGGCCTCCACCATTAGAGATGTATTTCTTTGGTCGTAAGGTACAATTAGCAGGAAAAAGCATGTGTATGCATCTCTAATGGTGGGGGCCAGTTCGAGCAAGATCTGTAATTAATGAGGAGTAAAATTTATAATAAAATAGTACTTTTCTTCTTATTCAATCAAAAAACCGTTATAATATCATTTTGAAATTTCTTATAGGAATCATGTTTTCATTCATAACTTGTAAAATATCGCTCAAAGAAAAAAAACCGTTCAAGTAAATTTTTCTTACAAAAAAAATAGAGGAATCTATTCCTTAAATAAAAAACCACACCTCCCCATTTGAAAAAAATGAAGTTGGTGCATGTATCTCGCTTCTGGAAGCACCAAAACAAATTTGCAAATTAAATTTGGTTTTCTAACAAAAAACTATGGGGACTTCTATTTTTTTAGTTTTTTTCTAGCTATCTTAGATTCCGAGAAAAAGTCGTTATCTATATACCGTGGGACACCCTGTATATAAAATTATTATATAAATATATATAAGTATAAAATATTAATATATAATAATTTTTTTATTTATTTATTATTATGCTTTAAAAGAATACACTTTTTTACAGCATGAAATTGCTACAATATAACAAAAAATACAAAAAAGGTAAAATGAAAAATCTTTTACATAATTATAAAATACTTAAGATTTACAAAAAATTAATTATTTACATTTTAAATGGAAATACATAACTATAATCAAAACAAAAAAACAAAAAACAAAACAAAAGAGGAAAAGAAAAAAAATCTTGTAAATAGTACTGTTTACAAAATTAAAGTGATACATGTAAATAAATATAATGTAATATAATATAATTGTAAATGAATAATTTCCAAATAGGCATAAAAATTAAAATAAACTAAACCAAGAGGACAGCATTTGGGGCGGTTGTTGGTGTAGTGGTTATGAGCATGGCTTTGTAAGTGGGAGGACCCCAGTTCGAGTCCAGCGTATAACTGCTAAATTTTATATTTGTTTAAAAAATGTTAATAGTAAAGTAGGTGCTTCCGCCCCCGTCCACGACACCTAATTTGGTAGTTGGACGTTAAGCCCGCCTGAAAAAATAGGCATTACTTGTCTTTTACTACTTTACTTACTTAGGACAGCACTTATTGAGAAAATTAAAAAAAAAATAACTGAAATTAGCCGAATAATCCCAATTACTATAATCCCAACAATTAATATAATAAATAAATGAATGCGTGGTAGCAATTAATTTATTTATCTCACAAGATGAGAGCTTGTTTAGTATAATAAAATATATATTTAACTTTTTCAATCGAATCACAATATCTGTTAACTGGAAAAAAAGGGTCAGAGCAACAATTAATATATTTACTTAGCCATTTTTGGCGGATAGAGCTAAACAATGAACAATTTAGAAAAAAAACAGTTCCAAACTATCTGGTTCTTTCAATTTACATAATGTGCACTCTTTATCCGGCTCGAATTTGTATTTTTTGCCATTTAAATATAATACTGGGAACTTTTTGGATGCTAAGCGTATTTGTGCTAAAATTTTTAACTTTATAAAATTTATATTTAAATTAAGATAAGGACTGCTGAATGGAGAGGGAAGGTAATACATTTCTAAAATGGATATTCTTCTTCTTCTTCCGGCGCTACAGACCAAGACGGTCCTTGAATTGCTCAATACGGATAGACCACTGAGCCCTATCGATGGCCAAACGGGCACTGACTCCTATCCTTCTCATATCAGCCCTCACGTTATCTAACCTCCTAGTTTTGGGACGGCCCCTTGGCCGACTATTGGCCAGCGTGCCCAGAAATACTTTCTTTACCATTTGGCCTTCTGGCATCCTGCAAACATGGCCATACCCTTTCAGCCTCTGACACTTTATAAAGGATACTATTGAAGGTTCCCCGTATAGATCGTACAGATCTCTATTTTTCCTTCTTCTCCAGCTACGGTTCTCCCTTATCGGTCCAAAGATTCGCTTTAGCATTTTCCGCTCAAACCTGTCTAACCTTTCGTAAGAAACCTTGCTTAACGTCCATGTTTCACTAGCGTATGTAACGAGAAGTCTTACCAGCGTTTTATACATCCGAATCTTCGTTCCTCGGCTGAAACGCGCTGTTACTCATTATTTTACCGACAGTAAAGTACGCCCTATTACCCGCAACTATCCTTTTTTTCACTTCCTCTTCCTCGCATCCAACCTCACTTATAATGGAGCCTAAATACGGGAAGCTGGAGACAGTTTCGAATGTATAATTTCCTATGACGTACTGCTCCGGTGGATGCATCAAAAGTTTTCTCCTGGCTACCAACACCTTAGTCTTATTCTCGTTAATTTGAAGCCCGACACTTTTTGCCTCTCGCTTCAATTTTATAAAAATATCTTTCACTGCAGCCAGCGACCTTCCGATAATGACCACAAAATGGATATTATATGAAGAAATTAGTGCTTTATTTATATCAATCACTTACAGTTATACTGAGTATTTATATCATATACTTCTCTTGTAAGCTTTTATTATTAATGTTAGGCTAAAATATTAATATATATTAGAAGCATTGCTTTGAATTCTAAATTTAAAGAACATAGTGTGTTGAAAGAGTTCAAAGTTCTTTAAAGAACAAAGTGTTTTTAAAGGGAAATTTATTTATTGGGGGGTTTTTTGGGGATTTTAAATTCTAGAAAATGGGCATTACCATACGATTCTCACTCTGGTATTCATATATAAATCCTACTACCATTTTTTTTGGCCAGCCCATAAAATTGTTTAAGAATGTGCCAAAGACCAATTTTCTAACCAGAAAGTTTATTTTTCTGCGTCTAAACCAAGGGGTTGTGGATACATGGTGACTCTATGTTTTCTATATTATAAATTAAATTAAAACAATAATAAGTAATTTTAAATAGAAGACCACAAAAAAAAAAAAATCAGTAACCGCAAATCTAAAATAATTGCCCACCATTGAACCACCGCATATTGATAAAGTATAATATATGTATGCAAATTTTATTTATTCAATTCAAAATATATTGAATTATAACACTGAATATTTTAAGGGATACGGGACCAAGCAACAACTGTTTATTATTTACTCTTACTTCCGTAGTGACAGGAAGCATTGCGATTTGTGCCAGATTTTCGAAATTTAGTTATATACATGTTTTGAGGCACCATGAATACGATAAAAATTGGGTGTGAAACACTCATACGACTTTCTGTTTTTTTTTTAATAATTTAAGGCGCTTCAACATTTATGGTCATTAGTGCCCGGAACCTTCTCAGTGCACTGCCGGCCTCCGGTTAGTGTTCTCTCGCTACAGACAACACTGTCCATCACCGAACAGTGAGCTGTAGAGGCTCCTAGGAAGAAAAAAATCTAAGGGGTAAGCAGTGGACTCGAACCCGGGACCTCTAGAAGTCCAACACGCTAACCACTGAGCTAATCCCTTCCCTGACTTTCTCTCTTACTCCAAATAATATAATTTAATTAAAAAAAAATATTAAAATAATTTGTTAAAACACTGCTTTAGAGCACTTTGCAAGCTTCATTCCGTCTGTGCTGATGTCAATTATAACTGGGTGAGCCAAGTAATATGTCTTGCAGAAAATGTGGGAGATCCACACTTTGAATTTTTTACTACGTCGGATATAAGATATCTAATAGAGAACAGGAAGAACTTGTTGCAGAAGTTTAATAATAATTTGTTATCGGTTGATTTAAATAGTATTATTAACACAAATTATCTGCCTTTCTATCGTAGAGTTTTTAATTTTAAATGTTTTGAGCCTGAGGATTATATAAAATTTTTGTACAAGTTTTGAAAAAAATAAGGATAGTCAGCCAATTGAGGGTTGCAAATGATGACTTTATAAGGTTTTATATAAAAGGGAAAATGTATATTTTCAAAGCAGATGAAATTTGTAAATTGTGTAATAAAGTTATAGGCAATGTTTTGGAGCATCTTGTTTTTAATCTGTCCTGGTTATTGTGACTACCGCCAGCGTTACATACAAAGATTTATAGAGATAATTGATGATAAAGAGTTCATGATGATAATTTACAAAATGTGGAGAGTATCCTGAATTATAACAATCTAGTAAAATTAAATGATGTTTATTGTTATTTAGTGGAGATGTTAAGAAGTAACGATTTTGTTTGATTTTATATTTACTTATTTTGATTTATTTAATTTATTTATTTATTTTCTTTAAAGGACCATGTTTATCGTCCCTTTTTACAATAGCTTTTGAATTACTTAATCTTGTAATTAATTGTCTTTTCGAATCGTAAGCATTATTATTATTTCTTTCTACTTTATTTTGTTGTATTGTATATTAACTGAGCCAGACTCAAAATTTGTATAAGAATATTCTTTAACAAATAAAAAAATCAATCAATCAATCAATCAAATTAAAAAATATTCTTTAAAATTGCAAAGTTAACAATGTTTAGTTGAAATAGCCACGGTGGTGGATATTTTACTTACCAATCTTTGTATGATTAAAGCCCAATAAATAAATAAAAATATAATCATATTAAGATGAGTAAGAGAAAGCTTGTGAGTATTTCACAACCAGATATTTCTCCGAATAACTTCACATTGAGATGTTGTGAAAGGAGCTGTATTATTTGTGTTTTTTTTGTTTTTTTTTTTTAAATTTTGTGTTCTATAAAGAAAAAGAAACTTTCTAGTTATTGCTTTAAAATCGGGGGAAAAAAAAAAAACAATTAATTATTAAAGCCGAAGAGGCCAAGAAATACTTGGCCCGTCAGAGTGCGCTCCCTTTTGCTGGCAGGGAACCGTTTGGCTTCTAACTTTAGATTCTAATGACAGAATACCTAAAAAAGCAACCTAAAAGGAAGGACCTGACCTTTGACAGGAATAAGTCATTAACATTTTCCCACAAAGGTGGGGACGGGGCCCAGTAAGATAAAAAAAATGGTGTATATACAGAGAGGGGCGTGAGGTGGTGCCAGAGGGATATGAGGTGCTGGAGAGGGGCAAGAGAGAAAAGTAAGGCGGTATCAAAGAAGTTTCCCTCAAGTAAAATTAAAAGGTCGATTTAATGATATTAAAATTCATAAATATATATACATATTATCTGGTCTGGAATACTCACACATTTCTTAAAATTTAATCAAAAAATTTTCTTTATAATCCAACATTATAATATTTAGTTAGGCCAGCTATAAATATGGTGGTGGGGACTATACTTGTATTCTTGAGCGGCCTCATTTAGAGCGCTCTATGTTAAAACCAACAAAGCTTGTGCAAATTTAAATTTAAACTCACTGACAGACCCTCAATACCTCTCTAAAATCAATTTTTTATTATTTTTTTTTTTTTGAAAAAAGTTTCAATGTTTGAAAAGACATGGGGGGGAGTTCAATGTCACTCTACACCACCTGTTTGTGGACTTCAGACAAGCGTACGACAGTGTGGACAGAAATAGACTCTGGATGGGACTTTGATCCTTGGGAATACTGGAGAAATTAATTAGACTATCCAGAATGACTCTAGAAAGCACCAGATGCCGTGTAAAGATTCAGGGAAAACTGTCCGAGAAGTTTGAGTGAACACAGGCCTTAGGCAGGGGGGGGGGATCCTCTTTCACCCATTTTATTTAATATGGCCCTAGAACTAGCAATAAGGGCTGTACGCGCAAACTCACATGGGACTATTTATAATCGTCTCACTCTACGCCGATGATGTGGTTATAACATCGCGCAATATGAATGCCTTAGCTGGAGCTTTTCAGGAATTTGAGAAAGCGGCAAAATAAGCCCGGTTTACAAATAAATGCGGGATAAGACAATATACATGAAAACCGCAAAAAAAAAAAAAAACCGGGCAACGTAGAAGATTTCATCGAGATGATGAACTATAAAATTTGCGAGGGTAAAAGGCTTCAAATATTTAAGGTGCGGTTGTTACCGAGCAGAATGACCTTAGCTCTGGACATTAAGGTGAAAATCGCGGCAAGCAATTGATGCTATTTCACGATTCACAATGTGTTGCGCTTTAAAGCGTTATCTAGACGTGCAAAGCTACTGGTATATAAAACGCTGATTTAGATTGTTGTAGGGGATTATTGCACTGCGACCTGAAAGATCTATTTTGCCCCCCCCGGAGCCTTCTCCAATGCACAGCCGGCCTCCAAGCAGCATTCTCTAGTTACAGACAACACTGCCCATCACCGGACAGTGAGTTATGGAGGATCCTAGAAAGAAAAAATCTAAGGGCAGCATGCTGGCTTCGAACCCGGGACCTCCGCGTTGCTTAGTCAGCTTACTACCACTGAGCTATCCCTTCTTTCTCGCCTTGGCTTTCGCCAATTAACTAGGGGCGGAACCCTAATTTGTGTACTGAGTTTTTGTCCTTGTCTGTAAAGTGTAGAGTGCGTATGTAGTTGTAAGTGTATTGTGTACTGTTCTGATGGTGCATGGAGTACTGACGCTGTGGTAATCCGTGGGGATCGCTACTCCCCAAGTATCTGCATGCAACAGATACCCCTTGCGGGCAAAGACGGTGATAGGACTAGTAGTTACTTGTGCAAGTGAGACGTGGGTATTGATAATGGGAAGATGAGCGGGCTCGGAATGTCTGGGAGAGGAAGATCCTCAGAAAGATTTACGGAGCCAGTGAAGGAGCGAGATCGGTGGAGAGGATTAGGTCGAATGTAGATTTGAAGGATCTTTACCAGGAACCGGGGACCTCGTAGCCTTCATTAAACAAGGACGCCATAGGTGGTTGGGTCATGTGGAGCGGATGGAACAGGAACGCTTGCCCAGAAGCTTCCCTTTATGGCACGGTCCGGGGGTGGGATCGACTCCATCGAGGGAGCCTCGTAGGAGGTGCTCGAGATGTGGAGGCGGACCTGAGGAACATGGGCTTGTGTAGATGACCTTTTAAAGCCCATGATCGAGAGGAATGGAGGAAGCTGGTTAGGATAAATGTGATACGTTTCCATTTATGCAGCAAGCATTCCAAGTTGAAAGAAACTCGTTGTAACCGTTTTCCACAAAATTAAAAAAAAAAATCGAAAATCTCGTAAATATTTAAGTGTATAGATAGTTTACGAAGTTTGAAGAAAATCGTTGAAGCCATTTTTTAAAAAAAATAACACAAAACTGAAAAAAATAATCAGTAAAGTTGAATATATCTAGTCAATGAATTTTGCCCGAACTCCTTGGTATCTCATACCGCCGGTGGTAGTGCCTGCACGAAATGCCAAGTTTTGAAGGTTCCCTCGACTTTTCTTTTTTTGAGATATTCTGTTCAAATATACACACACCCACACACATACATGCACAAAAATAATTAATAAAAATAAACAAATCAAAATTAAAAATATATTTGGTAAATTGAAATGTTGAGGTTCGGTCTTACCAAGCCATCGGTCTTTGGTAAATGACTCCATCATGTCTTTTTAAATTTCTACCAACGTTTCGCGCAAATTTATAGCCTTCTTCGGGGTCTGTACAAAGGTTTTAATGCAAATCAGAAAAAAAAAATAGAAAAACAAACATAAAATATGAACGTTACGGACGTTGGATGGGTCAAGGTTTATAAAGAGCTAGGAGAGCGAATGGGAAAACCGTGTCTTAGTCTGTATGTTGTTTTGGAAATTCCAGGAGATTGTTATAACTGAGGGATAGGTTTTTGGTCTCTGTTCTAAAATTGATAGCGAATTTATCTTTTTTTAATATGAATCATTTCCAATATATTTCTTTTTTTTATTATTAATGTTGATAGAGAGAATTTTAGAGATTTTGAGAATTTGACATAGAAAACACTAAAATTCTCTCCATCAACAATGTCCCATTCCAATTGACCCATCCAATGTCCGTATAACACTTGGTGATGGTATGTCACAGGTTTAACTAGAGTCTGTAAATAATTCTAACTGAAAATTTTTGTAAGTACATTTCCTAAGTTATTTCCATACTTTACTCTTATATATACCACATATTGTCAAAGTTTCAATAGTTGTGATTTAGTTTAATATTGATCTGTTCTACAACAATAGTTTAAAATAAATTTAAATGTGCTATATATATATCATACTTTTTATTTATTTATTTATATAGTTTATTTTAAAAAATATTTATTTTAAGTTCATATTTTATGTTGTTTCTATTTTTTATTGATTTGTATTAAAACCTTTGTACAGACCCTGAAGAAGGCAATATATTTTCCGAAACGTCGGTAGAAATTTAAAAAGAGTTCTTTTGTATGACCGAACCTCAACATCCAATTTACAACATTGAATACAGCGGTCGTAAC